>JARIHP010000007.1:1800000-1957568 GCA_029282125.1 Mycena amicta
AGAGGCCTGTTACAATACTTTGAGGGCGTCTTTAAACGGCCTGCCTTCGTCTAATGCGTGGATGCATTCATAGTTTTACTCAGACTGGGATTATACGATTGCAATTATGGTATCAAATATAATGCGGCACTAGCACTAGTACCAAATCCAAATCCGCCAAACAAGAAGCTTGCACCATACCTCGCACAGCCTCGCAGTAGGCAAAGCGGTCTGAGGCGTCAGAGTGGCACACCACTTGCCACGGGAGACTTTAATTTCTTCGTAGAGTGACGTTTCCGAGTCTTCAGCCAGCGTTGATGTGCCGACGACGCGTCAAAAAAAAAAGTTCGAAGTGGTAGCTCCATTCGCGTTGGGTGCGGCCATACACACGTTGACCGGTACCTATGTTTTCCATATCCAGCGTTGGCCATGGGTGATCATGATGAGACGACAGCTAAACGACCATGGTTTATCACAAAACGAGGTATAGATTGCTAGTAGACCTAGTCGACAAACTGGTCAAGCTCCCAGTCTCTACACAGTCGCTTGCAGATCTCCTTGAAGGTTTCCACAGACCCTTTCTCGTGAATCAGACGGAGCGAGACCACCTCTCTACCGCCATCTTCCACCAATTTCTGCACTTCGACCCTGAACCTCGCAGCTTTCATCACGCCCATCAGCCCACTCACATCCCGCGTTTCTTCCAGACGACACTTCAGCACACCAAGGCCGTCGACGTCGTCAAGAACGACCCGCACATCCATGCCCATGAGCACACGGCGACACTCGTTCCTCGTTGTGTACACATCGTACAACGAAGTAAGCGTTGTTGTGATAGGCTTCAAGTTGAATAGCCCTCCGAGCCATCGGCGTTTTGGAGACAGAGAGACGGGCGAGGAAACGGAGGGTGATGGCAGAGTGAATGATGAGCCAGCGTCAGAGAAAGCCGGAGACGATGGCGATACTCGTCGTTTCTTGAGCTTCGAAGATCGCAACTTGTGGGTTGGTTCCAGAATTTGCACCCTTTTGCCGTCAGTGGGGGTTGGCCTGCCTCCATTGGCGGTCCTCAGCGACGATTTCTTGGCGACACCGGCATCCACCGGACGCTCTTCGACATTCTCTTTGTTCCCAGCGCTCGTGTCCACCGTGGGGCGGGTGGGGCGAGCGAGCTTTTGAATGCTGAGAGGCCGAGTGCTTGCCGTATGGCCTTCAGCGCGCACCATCGCTGGAGTAGAAGGTGGTGCCCCAGGAATGTGGTCCCAAAAGACGTCTCCGGGGTTTGGTGACGCGCTACTCTGAGGTTCCAAGCCCGTGGTGACCTGCAAAGCATTCAAATGGTCGACGATTTGGTGGAAGAATGCCTGTATCTTGGGATCCTCCAGATTGGGAACCGACAAAGGGGAAAGATTGGGGACTTGTGCGACCATCGCCTCTATTGCACTAAGATCGGGCGAAGGCGTTGCGGAGCATAGTTTGATCGCAGGTACAACAGGGGACGCGGTCGATAACGAGTGCCGCGCAGCTCTTCGAGGAGTAGGAGGTCCATCGCGGGGAGGGAGCTCTGCCTGCTGCAAAGCTCGAACAACCGTAGAGTCGGAATCGGTCGGTACAAGTGTTTGCGGCTGGCGTTTCTTCTTCTTGCGGGCGTGGGCGAATTGCTCCTCTTCTTCGCAGTCGCGGAAGTGCCGATTCCGATATTCAACAAGTAAATGGTAGACTCCCTTCTGCCAGTTTTGCTCATTGTTCCGGAGGCTTTCGACAATCTGGGCATCGGGGGTTCCATGCCACAGAGTGCGCAGATTGGCAAAGATGTCGGGGTCGATGGATGCTAGACTTCCAATAGGACGAGCGATGCGTTCGAGCGAAGGGACCGTCGACTTGGTCGTGTTAGGTATGGTGGACGTGTAGAATGGGTGTGCGAGTAGTTCGGGCATAGTGATGCGCTGTTGTACATTGGCAGTGAGCATTCTTCCAATGAGGTCTTGCGCGAGCGGATCGATATCCTGGGGCATATTGAAGACCCCTTTCCTGACCTTTTCGAGCAAAGTGCGGAGATCCTCGTCGTCGAAGGGCAGCTTTCCGGCCAGTAGGGCATGCAAGATTACGCCACACGACCAAATGTCTGCGGCGAACCCATTGTATGCTTTAGCGCTGATGATTTCGGGGGCTGCGTAGTGAGGGCTGCCGCACGAGGTTTGAAGCATCCCGTTGGTCTGCCAAGCCGCCATTCCAAAGTCTGCGATCTTGATCTTGAACTGCTCGTCGAGGAGAATGTTCTCCGGCTTGAGGTCGCGATGCGCGATATTGAACTGGTGACAATAGTCTATGGCGGCTATGATTTGCTGGAAGTAGCCGAGGGCCTCGTCGGTTGGTAGTCGACCCTTTTTGCAGAGGTACTCGAACAACTCGCCGCCTTGCACGTACTCAAGGATGAGGTAAAGTTGCGTCGAAGTCTCCCAGACGTCGTATAGTCGCATAATGTTGGGGTGGTCGATGAGCTTCATAACCACAATCTCGCGCTCTAACGAGAGCTGGCAGTGCTCTGCATCGTCGCCTACATGGTTGAGGGACGTGGAAGAGTCAAAGTGCAACTTGGATACGATCTTGACTGCCGCGTATTGACCGGTCTTTGCGTGGCGAGCGATACGGACACGGCCTGCATCGAGTGAGGAGTTGCAAGGGAGTGAATGGCGGATGTACGCACCTGAGCTGCCTGCGCCAATTGTCCTTCCTATCTTCCACAGGCCAATGCGCTTGGGATCCTCCGGTTGGCCAGGCAGGCGAGGAATGTCCAACGCAGCCATGGTCAAGGCGGTCACGTGTCACAAAACACCAACATGCAACAAGGCGACGACTACCCAACACCCCCAGAAAATGCAGGCAGCGCTCCCTTTGCAATCCTCGCAGCCCTCTTTGAGCGTCTCTCCAACGAGCGCAAACTGGACAGAAGGAAGAAACTCATCGGCACCTGGTTCAACGTATGTCCGCTGTGTGTCCAGTCTACAGCTTTTCTGAGTGTGAGAACCAGCACTGGAGGGACGAGAAGGGACACGACCTCTACCCAGTTCTGCGCTTGATTCTGCCTCAGGCAAGTTCCTCAGCCTTGCGGACGTCGCGCGCAATGAGATCCAATCCAGAAAGACCGAGAACGCGCGGTCTATGGCTTGAAAGAAAAAACCCTTGCTAAAGCCTACATCAAACTAATCCCACTTCAAACGAGAGACCCGGACGCCATTCGTCTGCAGAACTGGAAGAAGCCGACAGAGCAAAATGTGTTTCGGATCTGTTCTAATACATCCACCAACTCATTTCGCACCTCCAGAAAGCATCTGGCGACTTCCCCACCGTCCTCTTTGACGTTGTTAGCAAGCGGTCTTCAGTAATTGAAGGATCGCTCTCCGTGGACGACCTGAATGATATACTCGACGATCTATCCAAGAACATAGGGAAACAGTGCATTTCTTCTTCCGTCTTTGGGGTCCTCAGAGTTGATATTTCCTTAGAGATTACCAGGCCAAGATTCTCCAGCGTATTTACAACCGCTGCACGCCAGAGGAACAGCGTTGGATCATTCGAATCATTCTCAAAGGTAGCACAGAGTCACCCAACGTGCTCAGCAAAGTCCTCAATCCACGTAGACATGGTCATATCAGTGAAGGAAACCACCGTCTTTTCCGTGTTTCACCCGGACGCCCAAGATCTTTACAATACCTGTTCAGACCTCAAGAAGGTTGCGTGGCAGCTTTGGGATCCCTCGAATCGTCTCAAGGCAGAGGTATTATAAAGCAACTTTCTTTCAACGATTGCCTTGACACCATTTTGTCAGGATAAAGCCGTCAAGCTTTGCGCAGCTTTTGCGCCAATGTTGTGTAAACGTCCTACTCGATCCATCGATGCGACCGTCCAAGCAATGGGTGGGACGGAGTTTTACATTGAGGAAAAGCTGGACGGCGAACGCATGCAGTTGCACAAACGCGGCAACGAATATTTTTATTGCTCAAGGTAACAATGCTCTAGTCCGTCAGATATTCAGATTTATCGCGCTTCAGGAAAGGCAAAGACTACACATACCTTTACGGAAAGCATGTGGGGACGGGTAGCTTGACGCCATATATCGCCAAAGCGTTTGACCCCCGCGTCGAAGAGTAGGTTGGCAACGTATATGGTCCGAGTGCCACTGAAGCCTCCAAGTATCGTTCTGGACGGAGAAATGCTTGTTTGGGATCCCGTCTCTCAGCGCAACCTTCCATTCGGCACTTTGAAAACGGCAGCTCTTGGTGCGTACACGGAGAACTAAACGGTATCAAATGCTGAATGATCGCAGACAAATCGAAGAAGGAACACAATCCTCGTCCCTGCTGTGAGTTTACACCTGCTCCGAAGGGAATTAATCGTGACCGGATCGCAGTCAAAGTCTTTGATTTACTGTATCTCAATGGCCAATCGCTCATTGACAAGTCGGTCACATTCCGCAAGAAGAACATGAGGGGGTGCCTGAAGGAGGTCAAGGGACGAATTGAGTATGCCACCGAGTATCGCGGCAAAACCGCGAAAGATGTTCGCCAACGAATGGACGAAGTCATGGAGGCCAGAGGCGAGGGTCTTGTGATCAAACATCCAGCGTCTAAATACCTTCTGAACGGGAGAAATATGGACTGGATCAAGGTACGTGTTATTTGAATCGAGTCGCAGTTTTAAACTTGATTCTTTCAGGTGAAACCAGAATATATGGTGCGTGGAATGGTTCGACAAAATCCCTTTGACTTGAACTCGAAAAGGATAACATGGGCGAGACCGTGGATGTCTTGGTTGTCGCCGGAAACTACGGTAGTGGACAGCGTGGTGGTGGTGTTTCGACCCTCATTTGTGCCGTCGTCGACGACCGCCGCCCTTCCACCGACCCAGATGAGGAACCCAAGTACCTTTCATCCCATTCTGCATGATTGAATTCTGATGTGTAAACTTTAGATACAGCAGCTTCGTACGCATTGGATCAGGTCTATCCTTCGCCGACTATGTTTGGGTCCGCTCTCTACCCTGGAAGATATGGGACCCCAAAAATCCACCCGCCTTTCTTCAAACAGCCAAAAAGTCGCATGAGGACAAGGGAGACATGTATCTTTTGCCCGAGGAGTGCGTCGTCTTTGGACGATTAAATGTTCCGACTGTTGATCTGTGTGATAGTTCGTTTATTCTCAAGATCAAGGCAGCGGAAATAGTGCCTTCAGAGCAATACGACATGGGCTACACGATGCGCTTCCCTCGAGCCCTCACCATTCGGGATGATCTGACCATCGCCGACTGTATGCCAGCATCGGGTAGGACTTGGTCTTTATGCTTTGTCTCTGTCGATAAACGTGTTATCAGCTGTTCTCGAAAGTTTACGGACGGTTAAGAAGAGGCGACTCGAAAGTGACACGGGGTAAATGGATTTCACTCTGCGTCCCAATCGTTGATTCATCGAAACAGCTCCAAGAAGAAAAGGAAGATCACCGTTACGAAGAAGGTGAGATACATGTTCCGCCCTGCTTTCTCACTCAAATGTACATCAGGTCGAGGTCCTTTCGGTGTTCAAGGGGGAGAAGCTCAGTGGCGTCAAAGTCGAATCAGACCTGTTTGCGGGGACTACGTTCGGTAGGATGAAAAATCCGCAGCAGTTACCTCGCTCATTAATTCTCAGTCGTCATACCCGACGGCTCTACAAGCCAAGACGAAAACAAGACAGAACTTTCGAAATTGTCGGCTCCATCTCACCGCTGTGCCTATTTCTCACTAATTTACAGGATCAAAGCCCATGGTGGTACACTCGCAACAGTGGCGAAACCGCAGTCATCCATATTCTTGGTGTACGGCGGCACTCGACGACGTTAGTTGCAACTTTTTGGGTCTCACGCTGAACTCAAAAGTCCACCAGCTCTTACCCTGCAATCCCTCATCAACAAAGGCATTTACGACGTTATCACACCTAAATGGATCAAAGATTCAATCGCGTTGGGACAACTCGCACCTCTGCGCAAAAAGTACCCATTGCATGTTTGCTTTACCCAGTGCTTATCAGGCCAAGATATTTTTTCCATGCTACAGAGTCCCGGATGGCAGATGATGAGTACGACGAGGAGGGAGATGACGATGAGCCAGACGCGGGACCGAGCACATTGAAATCTGAAGAGGATGCAGATGATTTCAAGCCCAAGGTGGAGGAAGAGCTTGATCCCGCGCTGAAGGACTGGTTCAAGGTCGAGGAAGAAGATAAGATGATCGCGCCAGAGTCCGACACGCAGACCGAGAACGACTCTGACAACGACGACGTGAACGAGGCCGAGGTTAATAGCGACTTGGACGACTGGCTTGACGTCAAACCTCCTCCGACCGACGCGAAGCTCGACGGCGCGGAGGTGCGTCGCATATTCTCAGCATTACAACTCTCTGGATTTTTTCAGGACGTGAGGATGGGAGAAAGCGAGACCGCCATGGAATACGATCAAGAGCTGATCTTCAAGCACCTGTATGGTTTCTGTGGCAACAATATACGTTGGCTGAGACCACGCAGATGCTTTTACCTCGATTCACCCGAGAATGCGCGCAAGAACGGGATGAATGTGAAAACCAAGCAGGAAGAAGCGATCGAGAAAAGGCATCATTCTTTTTCGCCCAAACTGACCACGCTGACCAGAGTTTAGCTTCGCCGAACTCGCGTCGACCATCGAGAAGAATGGCGGCAAGGTTGTGGACCTCGATGAGGGGAAGCTGACGCACGTCGTGGTGGACAAACGCGACGCCTCACGTCGCGTGGAGCTGATGAAACGAACGTCTCAGTGCGTGACACTTGATTTTTTCGATCAAAACTAAAGCATGCCAGACCCAAACGGCGGCATCTCGTCATTTCAGAGTTTATCGAGGCTTGTCTTGAGGATGGAACGCCGGTGGACGAGGACGGTACGTGGTAAAAGGTCAACGGAAGATGTGCAACTAATTTTCGCGGGTGGCAGAATTCAATCCGTAGACGTGATGTGACGTTAGAGACCTTGTACCTCTTAGCTATTCTTGTTGTACTACTCCAGCAGCTATTCGCTGCTTTCTTTTCTTGCCCTTCCCGTCGTCGACGCCCACTCTCCCAGAACGCCCTCGACACCCTCCCCATCCACATTCCGACCTCTGCTCGCCAGTGTGCAGATGGAGGAGACACCGAACTCACCCCTCTCCCAGCTGTTAAACACGCTCGGGATCACGAAGGAGGACCTCAACCGCCGCAGCGACCAAATGCGACAGTTCCTGACGTCGGGGAACGACATTTCGTCGCGTGTTACGGACCAGCCGCGTTCCCTATCCCGGACCAGCACCGTATCGGCTCCATTGACGCGTCAAACATCTGGCGGGAGTGCTCTCGACGTCCGAGACGCGTCTCCCAGCCCTGAGCCAACGGACGACGATGTCGAGCATCACCCAACACGCCCGCTCGACAACATGGAGATGGTCCTCGAGCGCCAGCGGCTCAACCGCATCCAGCAACAGAAACGATCCAACACCGAAGCCCCAACCAGCTCCGCCAGAGACTCGTCTCCGACGCCGGGTCCATCACACATTGCCCCTTTAAACGTACGTTGTGCATCCACCCGCCATTTTTCACTTCCTGACAAACTCGCAGTCCTCCGCTTTAACACCCACGCGTAATAACCACTATCGAGAGCATATAACAAACTCAGCGGTCAGTGGCCTCTTGCCACCCGATTTCCGAAAGATTGACGCGGTCCAGCAACAGCCTCCTCCGCCAACAACAAGTGCAGAGTCTCCCTCACTAGCTCGCAATGCAAGCCGACCTCCAGCTCCCTACCCCTACTATTACTATCCCAGCTATGGCACGCAGGCCCAGTTCTTGTCACTTCCATTCCGTACCTCCCAAGGAAGCACCGCTCTCCAAACGCCGGTCAAGTCTTCCCAGCAAGCGCATCCCTCCTCCTCTTCCCCCCCAAAGTCTCCTCTCCCACCCTCATCCCCTCCAGACGATTCATCCCCTACCTCTTCTCCGGTGTTGAACCGAAGGGCCAACATTGTGTCTTCGCCCATGGACGACGCGTCGGGCGTCGCGATACTCCCATACACCCTCCCGCCCGGCCCATACTCGCTTCAGCGACCCCATCACTCATACGCTGGCATCATTGGACAGGCGATCCTCTCGTCAAAAGACCATCGGCTCACTCTGCAAGAGATCTATGATTGGATCTGCACGGTGTACCCTCACTTCAAGCGCGGAGAGCGGACGTGGATGAACAGCATTCGACATGTGTTGAGCACCACCGTTCACTTCCGCAAGGTCACCAGGGAGCGCTCTGCCGGCCGATCCTATTGGGCGATTTTGGACGAAGACATTTATTGCTTTGCGAATGGTGGATACAGGAAGCCAGGGTCGCTCAAGAGAGGCGGTGGTGGGATCACTGTTACGCGACCACCGCCCAAACCGAAGAAACGTTCAGCGGATGAAGTGGACGATGAGGACGAGGACGAAAGCAGCCCTCAGAAGGGTGTCAAACGGCCTAAAAACTCGCTTCCCGCCCTACTCCCTAGCCCCCGGTTCTCTTCTTCTGCCCCGTCCTCATCCTCTCAACCACCCGGAATCTTGCCGGACCTTGTTCATCCAAACGACAAACCGTCGGGTTCGAAACGGCCCACCACTCAGCAGCAAACGTACTACGACAGTTGTGTTTCTGCAGCGCCCACGTATTCTCAGTCGGAAATCATTTTCCCTCGCATTCCGAAATCTTCTTCTTATCGTTTAATCTCTTCCTCTCCCATTAAGGGCGCCGGCGACGAAGAGGAGGAAGAGGATGAACTGGAAGAAGATGAACTAGAGAGCGAGGATGAATTGGCACCCCCATCCTCTGCTCCATTGCCCTCTTCATCCCCGCCGTCGTCTGTTCCTGCCCTCACTCCCCATGGCAGCTCATCCAGCCCAACGCCCCTCGACACGAAGACAACACCACCTGAGCTGGAGGAGGATGAGGATAAGCAAGCAGAGTCTAAATCGGCGAGCGATGGCGAGACTCTTCAACCAGGTATCGACCTGTTGGAGATGGCCGCTGTAGACGATTCCGACGATGACGAAGAGGACATACCGTTGATGTTACTTTCTCAAGGAAGCAAATCGGACAAGAAGAAACGGACTACAAGCAAGGTGCGTTTGCTTTTGGGCGGGGAAGAAATCATGTTTAATTCTCTTAAGCATCGACCATCTTCGTCTACGTTGCACCGCCGTAAGACTGCTGCAGCGGCGAAATCGTCCAGATCCGCGAGACACAAAAAGACCAAATCTGCATCCGTCGTCGTTGTGCCTGTTATACCGTCCACTCCGCCCAGAAACAAGAGCCAACGCAAAGTATATGTCTCTCCAACCCCGCTCTATAGAAAAGGACCAACGAGTCCTTCTACCGGCTTTTCGTTCATCTCCGGCTCTCCTGCACGCATTTCCGCCGCAAGAGACGACGTTGACGACGAACCACCCGATCCCATGCGGACGCCTTCCCGCAAGGGCAAGTCGACCGCAGTGCCTTCTTCGCTGTTCCCAGTGACACCGCAAAGAAGGCTGTTGTTTCCGAGCGACAGCAGCTCGCCGTTCCGCACTCCCGGTGGTAACATGCTCAGCGCCTCGCCCTTCCGCACGCCTGGCAGCGGCCGCGGAGGCATTTTCGACCCTCACGATCCCTCTACGTTGTTGGACGAAGAATTAAGCAGCTTTGGCGCCGCCGCAGGCCGAGAAAGTCCTGCGGGGCTGTATGCCAAGGGGGATTTGTACAGTAGCCCCAATCCCGTGGACGGTAGTCCTGGCAAGTGGGCTCGCTGGTGGTAGTATTTTCTCCTTGCATGTTTTACTATGCCATTATCGATGGTTATTGTCCCTTCGTTTCATACACCCACTGTACTTCATGTATTTCTTGGACCCTAGCGGTGATTTGTTTGCATTCGAAATCATCCCGGGGGCAGCGCGGCAACGGCTAGATTTGTGCTCAATGTCGCAAACTGCTTGTCGAGATTCTGCATGAGGGCGAGCTTGAAGTCGGCTTGCTCCACGGCCAAGCGTTGAAATAATATCTGTTGTCGATCGAGCGTAGCTTTTTGCTGATCAAGAGCCAAACGAATCGGATCGAGAGCGATTTCGAATGGGGAGCGTGGCGGAATGTGCTGAGAGATGTTGTAAGTCGTTGGATTCAGTCAGCAGATAAACTCACTGTGCAATATCTGTAGATCTCGTAAAGCACTAGGACAAGCGCGGGAGCCAGCATTACCTAGTCGATGCTCAGCACACTGATACTACGCTACAAAAGGTTGCGACGTACAGAAAACTTTTGTGGCGATATCGAGTTCCATGAGGTACCCTCTAGGGAGAATACGAGAACGTGCTTGATGGTGGTCCATCCCCAAGTGCGGAAATGTACCAACGGCAGATACGGGGCGGTCTGTATTGTGGTGTAAACCTCGAGAGACCGCGTCGCCCATCTGAGTGCCAGGGTGTGGGTCCTTGCCACGCGTGCGGCGGCGAGGCGATATCCGCCCAATACTGTCAAGATGCTCGACACGAAAGAGAACAACTTGTCCACTTGAGTTTGAAGTGGAAGACCGGGAAGGAGGCGATGAAGCAGATACGTGGTCCACATGTACATGTCGCGGAGGAAGGTGGCTGGCTGCATGGACAACAGTACGGTGTATTTCGTCCACTGTAGTCCTGCACCGACGATGGGCACAACCGCGAGTACGAAGCGTGTAAATGGAGCTGCTATTTTGGCCAGCGCCACCGATACAACGACTGTGAGTGTCCAGGAGAGCGAATTCCGCTTCTCCGTCACGTACGAAGCGAGTGTGGCCACCCAAGCCGCTCGGAACGCGTATAAAAGCCCCGCAAGAAGGAGCAGGACGAAAAGCCAGAAGATGAAGAGACTTTGTTTTTTGGGCGAGCTGGAAAAGGGCAGAGCGGGGAAGGTGTCGGGATCGTCGCCGCTATCAGGCATGCGGTATGGTTGTCGCGCCGTCAAGGCGTGTATCCGAAGCACGGTTTGTTCAGAGAGGGCAGCATTGGGGATCTCTTTCCTATTGCCACGCAGCAGGAACGCGGATACGAGGGCAAACGCGCCAAAGCCCACCAGCAGCACGGGCGGGAATGTGGAGAGTTGGACTGGGGAGGTTGGGGTAGGTGCTAGCTTAGTTGGTACGTCGCGGAAGATGTGCTCAAGTGGGAGGGAGAATATGTAGTGGAGGAGAGAAGGGGGCAGTGGGCTGCACATGAGGAACAAGGACAAGCAGCCAGGTGACCGTGACATGCATGCAGGACACACAACTCATGCATTTCATAGCCATATGCATTTTGTAAAGAGACATGAACATAAAATGCGACGCTCCTACTTGAGAGGAATGCTGAAGACGCCGTCAGGATCATGCCAACGTGAAAGAAAGAAAGAACGTACAACCGTGAGGCTGAAGGAATGGGACGCAAGGGTCAGAGGGCGCTGTAGACGATGTGCTCGGATGAAACTTACAATGCGTAGCACCAATCTGTATACGGAGTGAGATGAGCACATTCAAACTTGGTACTGCTTACACCAGGACGACCGTGCTTGACGGGCTTGTACGAACACGAGAACTCGGCCAGGTAGTGGCCCGTCATCTCGGGCTTGACTTCGACGTTGGTAAAGTTCTGGTCTAGGTCAATTTTTGAAATCCAGAGTGCAATTCGACGCACCTTGCCGTTGTAGATACCGACGACGCTGCCAATCATCTCGGGGACGATAATCATGTTGCGGAGGTGGGTTTTAACCGGGGTGGGCTTCTCATTCGGGGGTGCCTCCTTCTTTGCTTTCCGGAGCTTTTTGATAAGACCCATGGGACGGCGCTTGAGACCGCGCTGGAACCGACGGCGGGCACGGGCGTGAACGAGCTCAACAAACTGAGATGCGTCTTAGCAAGACAAAAAAAAAGAGTAGCCAGGGGACGCACGTCTTCATTGCTGAGGTCGAGGAGCTTTTCGAGCTCGATTCCGCGGTATGAGAAGGTACGGAAGGTCCTCTTTTTCTTGAGCTCTGCAGCGAGAGCGGGGTCGGTGACGCTGGAGTCGGCCTGCAGCGAGTGAGCAATAGGGACGACGGTTAGAACTGCTAACGGACCATGGCGATTTGAGTGTGGAGGGAGATGTGACACAGCCAGCTAGCCGTCACAACTGGCAAAAGAGCACCTGACCCTCGCAAATTCTCTTTTGGTCTGAATCCTCAAGTCTTCCCTCGCGGATTAAACGTTCGTCTATTGCTCCATCTCTCTCTCTCCTCATACTTATCCTTTCCAGCGATTTGTGGCTAGCACCAAACTTCCTTGTAACCGCCCCCAAAAACTCTAAGAAAATGCGTTACATTGCTGCATACCTCCTCCTCCAAATCGGCGGCAACGCCTCTCCCTCTGCCGCCGACATCAAAGCCCTTCTCTCTACCGTCAACATCGACGTAGATAACGACCGTCTCAACAAGCTCATCTCGGAGCTCAAGGGCAAATCCATCGACGAGGTACATTTATTCACTGGTGTTTTCTCTTTTTTAACATGTCGTTGGAATAGCTGATCGCCGAGGGCTCTGGCAAGCTCGCGTCTGTTCCTTCCGGCGGCGCTGGTGGTGCGTCGTCGGGCGGCTCTGGTGGTGCTGCACCTGCAGCCGCTGCCGCCGAGGAGAAGAAGGAGGAGAAGGAGGAGGAGAAGGTACCTTTATCTGGTTTTGTGAGGCAGACTGTAGCTGACACGCTTCGTAGGAGGAGTCCGACGACGACATGGGCTTCGGGCTTTTCGACTGAGCGAGCAGTTTACGAGTTGTGTAATGATTCAGTGTCAACCAACTTGCTTCCTCCATGCTCCGCGTTTGTGTGCAATGCTGTCTTTTTCTTTGTCCAACAAACTCTTGCCGGGACAGAGCCAGACGGATTCTTGACAATATTAAAGACGCAGCGAACCTGCCAAAGATATGTACCGCGAGGTTGAGCTTGTTGGACACGGTGTCCATACGTATGGCTGCGCGGATTGTTTTTCACGTACAGCATGCTCGCGGCGACTCAACACATGCGCAAATTGCTTTTTCTGCTACTAACATACAAGTACATACACAGTAAAGTTCACAGGTGTTATTGGAATCACTGATGCCCGATGCGTCAACGATGGACCAACAACCATTTGAGAACCAACTCACGATTGAGTTCAGTAAACAGAAAACACCGGCACAGACCACGGTGCCCATTCGGCATTGGGGACCACAAAATCATACCCCCCGGCGGTTGTCGTAATATTATCCGTGCTCACCGCCTGCCCGAGAAGGAAACGTTGAATAAATGGATCAAGTTGGGCCTGCTGGTTAGAAGGAAAGAGGCAGTGTGTGTGGTTGGATGACTGCGAGAAGCCCATTGCGTCAGCCGCGCCCATGGCTTGCCAGACGGTGCGTCCCGAGACGAGCGCCCCATACGAGGAGAACGCCCCGAGCCAGGGGTCACCTATATTATCAATTGCGAAAAAGCCGCGCGGTGCAACCATTCCAATGAGCAGATGGTGATCGAAGGGCAATCTGTTGACTGAGGTCGTCGCGAACTGGTTGAAGTTGGTCGAAGTCCACACATTTTCTTGAACAATTTCGGAAGCCGTTTGTGTGAGGGTGCCATTGGCGAGCAGGAAATCCGACAGTCGCCATGTGTTCGTGCCTCCGGAACGGCTAAAGCTACTTTGACCGACCTGAAGTTGTGGTTCGTACCTCCACTTCCCGACTCTTCTGGGATAGTCAATACGATGCGAGGCTCGAATGCGCCTGGGGTGAATTAGCTGAAAACATTTATAAGTAAAACAGTTCAAACCTGCGACGAGCGCGCCCTTTCCATTTCGCGAACAACCAGACACACCGATTCTCGCGAGATTGATCCTAGCGGCGGGAGTCTTTTCGAGAGCGTCGAAAATTCGACGAACAGCCCAAGCCCATGCCATCATCGCACCTGGAACCAGTCATGAACTGAGTAGAGTATGTAGAAAGTCGCCGGGACCTGCCTGCAGTTGCGTTCGCTCCATATAGATTATAGAAAAGACCCACACCGCGTGACGCAAGGGAGTCTTGTTCGGCCATTCCTATAGATAGATAGATAGATTAAGCACCCTTGTACCCCTAAAAGAAGTGCGGGTGGGCTGTACCTGCGTTGTCGAAATGGATGATCGCGACACCAGTCGGAGTGGGAATCGAGATCCCTCCCATCGCAATGAGGGCGGGAAATGGTGCGGTTCCAGTCGAGGGATAGGTAATCGTTGGAGCAAAGGACATCGTCTTGCCGAGGTCGGTGACGGTGATGTTCAAGGTAGTACCGGAAAAGGTCGCAGTAACCGACTGAGGGTGGGCTGGCATCGCACCAAGCTCGTCGTTTTGAAGGAGAGTGCTGATCTCTGCGCGACGACACGCCCAATCTTTGAATGTCACGACCTTTGTACCCCCCGCAAATGTGAACGGGTCAGGCAGCGAGGTCTCATTGAACGATGTGAGCGAAGGAATGGCCGGGCATGCTGAAGCATTGTCAAGATGAAGAATCTAGGTTTAGCAGCCAAACAAACACTGCGCAAAAGCGGTCGCAAGAAAGACGAAAAGAGAATAAGCTGCTGGGATCATGGCTTGGCTTGCTTGTGCGGGTGCGGGAAAGCTTCCCTTAAGTTGCGCGAGTGGAGAAAGGTCGGCGACGTAGTGAGAGTCTCTATTAACATACGCTCCATGTTTGGGCTACGGGTGTTCTCCGGTCGGAGTCTGTTGCTCTAGCTCAGGTGGACAGCTTCTTGGTGGACAGAATTGAACGTCTGATGGAGTACCAGCGCGGGGATTAAGCTTTGTCGAGGACGAGCGGAACGGCGATCTGTATGCAATAAAAGAATACATAACAATAATAATGGCACGCGGGTGTCAACTCATTTCCATTTTCAGCGACTTTGATGCTCACAGGCTCGATTTTGCTCCCCTTCAACGATGCTCGACGCACTGGACGAGTTTCCTCGTCCCCCGACGTTCATTCCGACCCCGTCCCCGACCACACCGCAGTTCTCTAATCCGCCGCCTTCGCGGCCTCCAATGGGGCCGCTCCCTCCGGTTCCTGGACCCAGCAGGATATCGGACACCGACACCCTTCTGTTCCTCCACAGCACAGGCGTCTCGCGTTCACGACGCTCGTCCAAGCTTTCTTTGAACCCAAGTCGCGACTCGATTGCAAGCAACCACAGCCTGAGCGACTCGCTGCTGAGCTCCACAAGTTCGCTACCCCGAACCCCCTCGTCGCCGGCACACAGCGTCCACCAGCCGAGTCTCTTCTTCGCCGTCGACGACGATGCAGACTCGCGTGACGACCTTCTCGCCAACGCCCCTCTGCTCCAAAAGGCCCCTTTGGACGACGATCTCACGCTTGACGACCTCTCGGTCGCGGTCCCAGAGGTCATGCCTACCCGTGTAGCACGCACAACCCCATCCCGCACAACACTACCCCGTCAAGAGAGCATCTCTCTCAGCTCAGTCGCAATGCCCGCAGCCGACACCGACACCGAGCCCGATTTTGATGCCCTCGACTCCCTCCGTGCTGTATCCCCAGACATCTCCTCGATTCTCGCAAAGACCCCCCGACCGCGTTTGAACAGTCTCTCTCGACGCGCCTCCTCCACTGACGAGCCATGGGAAGAGGATTTTATCGATGACTATGGCCACCAGCGCGACACTGTCTATTCTACCTCGTCCAAGAAGACCAAAGACTTTGCCTTTGGTTTCCCAGAATCGGACGGATCACTTCCTCCCGAACCTCAGCTCATCTGGGACGACCCCCATGATTCCGACTCTGACCTTGACCTGCACACATCTCTGCCGTACGTATCGTCGGCTGCTTCCATTCATAATCTCACCAGCTCCACAGCCGACTCATGTTACAGCACGGCTTTCTGTCTCCGGCAAGCAAGCTCCTGTCCCACGACAGACCGGCAGCGCTCACACCGTCCCCGTCAACCTCGACATTCGGAACGAAAGTCGCACCTCCGCGCGATACCCGAGACACCCCCAAACGCCGTGTTCGCCATCGTGACGGAAAGACACTACGCGGTGGTATCGGGCTCACGACCGGCTTGGGATGGAGCGACTCGGAAGACGAGGATGCACCAAGTGCCCTGACGCGCCGCATCTCGTCCCTCAACCTTAATCGCTCCCGCTCCCAGCTAGGTCTCAGCCGTTCCTCCAGCTTAGCCACCTCTGCTCGCTCGTCGACCTTTTCGCTATCCACTTCGCATGCTCGTCGCACGCAGAGTGAATACAACGACACGGATACGGACGAGTTTGGTGTGCGGCTCCGTAAAGCTAGTGCGCCACCTACGAGCTGGACGAGACGCAGCGATCCCGCGTCCCGTCTTTTTCGCATTCAAAGCCAGAGCTCCCTAGGTCGAATGCCATCAATCCGGTCCGAGGACTCGGCCCATTCCACAATGAGCGCAAGCACGACAACAAGTTCAACGAGTCTGCCGCTGATGCGCAGCCACAGTCGCGTTCTTCGCGTCATGGCTGCGGACAAGGAAAAACCCCTTCCGCGACCTCCACAACGAGGGGCAAGCAATGCCAGCTTGCTTCGTCCACGAGCGGTGACCGGCGTGACACCTTTGTCAATAATACCGACACCGAGTAGAACAGCAGCAATGCGCAGCACTCCGCAATCGGGAGGCTCGACACCTCAGTCGCCAGGAGTGTCACGGTCACTGCGCCCACTTCGCCTTCAACCGCGACAGCCTGTGCTCGGCGGAGATCGGGCGCCTGTTCCAGTTCCGACAGTTCTCAACGTGGGAGGACTCTCGAGCTCAGTATCGTCGTCGACAGAAAGCTCGAGTCTGTCCGCCTCATCATCGGGTCTGTCTGCTTCAACCTCAGCGACGTCGTTTCTGTCGGCGTCGCCCCCACCGTCACCGGCGCTCACACCCACAACTTCTGGGTTCCCTTCTGTCCCACCGACGCCCAGTTTCCCTCCCAGCACTCCGACAACCCCAATGTACGAGCAGAGTACCATCGCTCGCCCGCGACCTCGCACCGGAACGGGCATGGCGTATCGCACGTCAACATATAGTGGTCTGGGTGCTGGTCGCGGTCCTGGCATTCCTGTGCGTGCACCCAGCAAGGTTATCGGCCTTGCGTTGTGATTTTGCTTCATGAAGACAGGCCCGCCATCCATTCATCTCGGCATTCTCGCATCACTAAACCTCGGACGGCACTGGATTATTTCCCATCTTCATTTTCTTTTATCTGGAACATACACACTCTACACCCACTTCGTCTGCCAGGACGCATGCATTTTCACCACTTTCGTCGCTGCTTGACGACTGCTACTACTCAACAACTGCTATTTTACATAACATATATCCTGTCGTTCACTGTACATACCATCCCTTGCCCTGTTTGTATTAGGAGGAATGAAACTGAGATGATTGTGATATTGTCCGTTTTCGTGCAAATTTGTGTGCTATGCTTCAGTGTCCATTCCCAGTTCTGCTTGCTGATGTTTAAATTTTCCTTTGACCTTTTGCTCCAATCCCTCTGCCACCTCCTCAACACTGTGTCCGAGCCAAGCCAGCTTTCGTGTCGCGCCCCATTGCATCAACCCTCGATGCTGACGATGCAGCTGTTCTCTCCGTTTCTTGTGGTCTTTGAGCTCCGATATTAGAGCACCTTGGCGAGATTCGCCGTTTCCGGCATCGCTCTGACCATCCTCCGAGTCGCTTGAGCTCTCGGTGTCGTATAGCGAATCATGCGCCGAGTCGCCATCCCCACGTATGGTCTCCTCCGCAGCATCCAACACCTTCATCACGTCCGCAATGTTTCCATCATGCGCCGCGAGCGGTTTGTGATACCCACTGAGCCCTGGCCACAATCGGACCTTCAATTCCAGCGTGCCGAGGCGTTCCGCGTCTTCCGGTGCTTGTGCGTTAACCCGCGCGCGCTTCAAAGCATCCTTGCTGTTCCGCCAGATAGGCAGCATCATCGTGCCCTCCTCGTCGTCGGCGACATCTTTAAGCCATAACACGCAGAAAGCCGGAGTCGTGTCAGGCCCCAATGAGTGTCGTCGGAATTCAACGAGCAGGCATTCGCCGTAGCGACGCTTCACAGCGAGGCAAAGACGTTGTTTGCCACGTTTCTGGCGCCATCCACCGCCGTCCTCCTGGTGCGCGTGCAGCTTACCTTTACCATTGAGGGTTCGAAGTACAAGTCGGCATGCTGCGAGATCCGAAGGTAACTTGTCGGTTGTACGAGCTTCTGGCTGAACGACGAGTGTACTGAGGTCCCAGCCGGTCCAAGGACGAGGCAGCTGGGCCTGTACGCTGCGGAACACGATCGACATTTGCACGCGTCCGAAGCCAATCCCTCCAACTATTGGGTATGCACCGGAGACTTGTGAGCGCTTCTCGAGCAAAGTACGAAGAGGAAGAACGACTACTCCGATGAGTGGGTCGATTTCGTGTAGACGCTGGTCGCGGACGGCAATAATGACTGACGCAGAACGCCAGTCTTTGATAAAGCGTTCTGTACCGGCGGAGAACTAACATGTGTTAGTACCGAAGTTAAGATGTTGCTGCATTAAACCCACAAATGGCTTGTTGGTCTTAAGTTTGGTACGAGTGCGATAGACGCGTTGGTGGTTCAAAATGATGGTGCAATATGCGCTCGGAAGATCGTCGCTCTCATCTTCCGACTCCCCCTCTCCCATCTTGCTTTTCCGAGCATGCGGAACCACAAGCCCGGAGATCTGCTCTATTTGAATCCACAGAACACCCGATGGCCATTTGTCCATTGGCCGCGACCCAGCAATGATCTCATCGCCGCGATCCTTCAGTTCAGCCTTCTTCTGGTTGTCGATTTCTTCCTTCCCACTGTTTTGCAGCGTATCCGCTTCTCGCAACTCGCGTTCGGTTTGTCGCGCAACGTCGGCCTTCAATTGATCCAGGCTTTCGCCCTTCTCGGCTAAATGTTGTTCAAGCGTGGTTTTCGCGAAATAGCCGCAGTCAAAGTGAAGTTCGCCGGGCATTTTCGTCGATCCATCGACCTCAGTGAAGCCGTCAGTCCGAGATGACATTTGGTTGAGTGTCTTTGGGTCCTGCATGATTTCGTGCAGGTTGACCTCCACCGTTCCCAAGAGGTCGTCCGCTGCTCCGCGATCTAGAGCAACCATCAGCAGATGCGAAATAAAAGCCGCAGGTGAACAAACCAGAATCCCAAAGTTGTAGTCGTAACCTTTCCTTTGCGTTCAGCTCTGAGGGACCGACGAGCAGAAACGCAATCTCCTCCCAGTATGGGTTGCCTTCATTCTCAATAATACTGTCGAAAAGTTATTGAAAGTGGGAAACAAGGGCGTAATAAACTCACCGACTGGACCAGATAGGTTTGCCCCACTTGCCCCATCCCAGACTCACATACGGATCACCCCGCCGTTCAGCTTGGGATTCCCATAGTTTGCCGCCATCTCCGTCCTTGAACCCAATCGCGCTCTTGGCAATAACGACCACGACACCAACAGCTGCTGTATCCATGGGTTCCCGGCCGCTCAACATCGTCTTGAGATCCAGAGTCAGGCTGCGAGGCGCGACGTATTCTTGGACGGCCGAGTCGATGGCGCTTTGCAGCCACCCAGACAGACCAGGTATGTCCATGATGTTCACGAATCTCTGGTTCAAGGGTGTACATTTGAGTGTAACTTTCGGTTGCCCGAGAAGAGTCAGGATGAGTGACGACACAAATGGAGGGTTTGGTATTAGTTGAAGGCGACATCTTGCGCCGACTTTGAGGCCGGTGAGTTCGATCCAGACTGGGACGACAATGCCTCCTGTTAGTAAGAATTCCATGAGGATGTGTGGGTTTCCGGATCGTTCTTTCAGGCTCTTGCCATGTGGTCGCGCCTGGTATGCCAGAACGACCTCCAGATTGACGTAATCTCCAGAGTCTTCGGGACGCCTGGCGGCTTCGTCTACATCCAAGCTGCGTATTTTGAGGATTTGAATGGACTCTGAGCCTTGACCAATGTCCGCGACCCGGACGCCGGCGACGACCTTGGGGAGAGATGCCTGCAAAGCAGCGTTCGGATCTGAAAGAAAAACCGCAACTAGTTAACGTACTTGAAGGGCGTCTTCTAGCATGTCGCTGATCGAAATGAACAGCGCCGGGTTGACAATTGGCCAGAGGGAGCCGAGGAGTGCATTGAACCACAGTGCCGTCTCTGGAGATTCTGGCTGCTAGATTTCGATTAGAATTAGAGGAAAGGGTGCACAGGAAACATACGTTGCGTAACTGGGTCTCTTCCCCCTCAAGTTGGACTGGAGCGCGCGGCGGATTCCAATAGTACATCACGGAGCCAGCGGAAACCGCACCGAGAATGCAGCAAAGCACTCCAGCAAGGATCCGACCAGCCCATCCACTCAATAAAGTCCCTAGGATTCTGGAGAGCGCAAGGATGGCGACAGCACCCATGAAAGACGCTGCACCGGCGACCCCTGCCATTTGGATTCTACTTTGGCGAGCATTGTCGTCCCATTTGTTGCGCGACTGGGCCAGCTCGGCGTCGCGAACGGGATTGGGGTTGTCGTTTACGGTGACGCTCTCCTCGGACGATGAGCGACTGCCAGACCAGCTGTGTATTGCAATATTGGAACGGGTTACGGGGTCGTGCACAGTTCGGTCGGAGGCTGAGCTGTTGTTGGTGGGCGTTTGTCGGCCGCTGGCAGGCTGCGACATGGAGTAAGAGGCAAAGATACTATGTCATTCACTCCACATCAATTCTGCCAGCATTTAGGATGTTGTGGGTAGCTATTTACGATTCTCTATTTTGGATATAGAGCATTCGCAATGCTACGCATACCACTTGTCCGAGACGGTGTAAGCGGTGGCCAGTAGGCAGGTAATGATAGGTGATAGGTGATAGTCGCGTGACGTCACACTTAGACTTGGACCCGACGCGATGACCACTTCCGCCATCCGCGACTTCCTCACGAAACAACTTTCTATCGACAAAAACATCGTCACCTTCCGTTCGCTCAGCCGCCAATTCTCCCTCGATGTCCATGTCGCACACAAGTCTGCTTTCACCTCAGTCCTCCTGCTGTCCTCATCTTCTCACCAGCGAGCTCGCCGTATTCCTTCAAAGCGACACCCAGAGCGTGTTTGCCACCTATCTCGTATCGGGAGAGCGCCAACCACTGGCATATCGGCTAGAGCAGGACGTTATCATGGAAGAGGACGACATGTTTGACGACGATTTTGAAGGAGACGATGCCCCACAGACTGCCTCTGTCCTTGTCGCGGAGGCAGACCTCGAACGTCCGTCATTGTCATCAGCTTCCATAGCGAACTTATTCTCTCCAAGGCACTCAAGCTGGGTTTCAAATCGTGGAATCTGTTCTCGTCTACAGCCTGTCCCCGTCCCTTCCACGCGCACGTTACCCATCCTCACACGTCGCGTCTCCCTCACCTCAATACAGGACTCCGGCCTCCTGTGTACCCCGACGCCAGATCTGAGAGAAACAGACGCGAAGAAAGACGCAGAGTTTGGCAAGGCTGTCGGAAAGATTGTCTCGGCACAGGTGGTGGTGCGTCTATCGTTCCCCGGCTTTTTATAACAGCTAAACCATGCGTTAAGAAATCCAACAAGCCGCTCCCTAATTGGGGTGGCCGGAAAGCTCCCCCGCCTGCCGCTGGCCCATCGAAACCGACTGTGAAGGAAGAGAAGAAGGAGACAAAGCCCGAAAAACCTAAGCCAACCGGGAAACTCGACTTTAGCAAGGCCAAAGTAAAGGATAAGGAGGACGTGAAGCCTAGCAAGCCCGAAACCAAGCAGAAGGCGTCTTCCTCTAAACCTACAATCAGTGAGAAGGTTCAGACCAAGGTTGAGGAGAGCAAAGTTCGTGGACACCTTCAGCCCTGGTGTTCTTTTCCAAACAGACAATAGAAGACGGGAATGAAACGCAAGTCTGCGCTGGCCTCCGATTCGGAAGAAGATGTCCAAGTCGTCGAGAAGCCCAAGCCCACCGTGAAGGCGGAATCCTCTGTGCGCATACGGAAAGGTGTTATTCTTTCGGACGACGAGGACGATGAGCCGCCGCAGCCGGACCGCAAAGGAAAGAGCAAGGCAGTATCGCAGCAAGAGAAAGACTTGCATGCATTGATGGACATCGACGATGGTGCGTATAGAACATATCCCATCTGTCCCGCGCTCATCCTCTCATAGATGTTGTTACCCGTGTTTCACGCAACACGACATCTGAACCAGAGGGAAACACTGCTGCCGATGAGGACATCGAAATGTCGGATGTCGAACCGAAGCGCGTTGCCGCCGCAAAACAGCAGCGCAAACCAAAGAAGGTCGTTCCAGTTGGAAAGAACGGTCTCAAGAAAAAGCGTGTCGTCAAATCGAAATCGCGTATGGATGACAAGGGATACATGGGTATGTTTTCTATTTCATGCGATAACACGCCTGCTTATTCGGGGGTACAGTCACGGAAGACTACTCGGAGTACGAGTCAGTCGACGAGGAAGAGGCTCCCCCTCTCCCGAAGGCGAAGACGAAAGCCAAGGAACCGCCGGCAGCAAAAGCAAAGCCAGCTGCCAACCCCGTGCCAGCGAAACCCAAACCGAAGCCCAGCGGGTCGTCAAAAGGGCCGCAGAAGAGTGGAAGTATTGCAAACTTTTTCAATAAAAAGTAGTAGTACTTGGATGTAAGATAGGGTATACAAAGAAGTGGGTATAATTCTGGTATGCCTATGCTACACCACCCATCCAGAGCAAAGCTGCTCAATTTCCACAATGATGTCCCTCGTCTCAGTGGTCTTGAGAAAACGGCCCAGAACGCTCATATTGGCTCGCAATGGCGCAACCGCCTCCAAAAAGGTTGCCACGAACCTGTGGATTGCGGTGTTGCCGTGACCGGGGACTGCGCCGTGCCAAAACGTCGGCCCAGCGCTCGAGATGATGGCTCGCAACGCCTCCAGATGCTCGTAGGAATTGAGTCCTTTGAGGATGGTCACGATACAAGTCGCCGTGTGGGGTCCAGGGATTAGCTCCAGTTTGAAGAGTTGGCCAATAAACGTGGCTTGTGCGATCGCCGACCCGACATAGTTGAACGATGGTGCGTTGCGGTAACTGATTCCGGTGGACGAATCCTATACAGCGCAGACGTCAGAAAAACAATGAACAGTGAGCGGGAGAATAATACCGGATCCCAGGTCACGATAAAAGCACCAATGACGCATTCACGCAGATGCCATAGAAACGACTGCGACAGCTCTTCGCCGAATACGTCGCAGAACTGGGAGTAGACCATGAATGCAAACGGTGCAATGCCGGCGCTCTCCTCTGTTATCTTCTCGCCCCCGCGCCAGCGAAAGTTCTGGGCGAGCTCAGCCATGGCCTCGATTGGCCAGCTCTCCCGGGAGGTGACGATGGCGGTCGCGTAGTGCCGGTGGACCTCTGTGGCCGAAGTACGAGTGCCTGGGGTGAACGCGTCGAGCCATATTGGCTGGGGCCGTGGAGGTGCAGGTTTAGCAATAGAGTTTCGTCGGGGAGGCGAGGAACTTTTCGGGATGAATGGAGCCGCGTAAGGGTTCAAGTCCTGCTCGACCTTTGGTACAGGTTGGAGACTGTCGTCCTCGGCCAGAGTGCTGGTAGAGCTAGCAGGAGATCCGCTGGGTCGTTCAAATAGCAGATTGAGTTCGTGAACGATGGGGGTCGGATACATGTTTTCGGGGTTGTGCGTTTGAGGCCCGAAGACATGTACACATAAATACCATGGCAGACAAAAGACGAGAAGCGTTGCACCGCCACTGTGATTCGTTGAACTTGAACTTGCCGACCCTATTGTCCGTGGTATTCCATTTAATATTTGACGCTGGCCTCGTTGTTTGTCTAGACGCTTGAGCACGTATGTTCTACGATTGGGACCAACAACAACTATGTAAGAGCCGCGCGGGCGCTACGTTCTGTGCCAGGTCATGCCGCAAGTTAGCTTGTTGCTCCCATGTACTTCCAGCTTCCGTCTCCTGGCCCAGAGGCTCTGTATCATCCCCCGACAATGACCTGGAAAGGTCAGTCTGCTTTCTTTACTCCTCCGCCCTTCTCATGGCCCGAAAGCACTGAATCGCCTCCCTAACATACGACCTTTCCTCGGCTGGAAGACCTATCCCTATGTGACTTTCGACGATTGGACGACCAAGTACAAGTCCGAGCGCCGACTTGTGTACGACCGAAAACCAGGATGTCGCGATTTTGAATTCGTGAGCGACTCATCCGTGTTTAGCACTGAGAGAAAACTAATGAGGATACCAAGACGGGTGTTATAAACGATGGTGCGTTCGTTCAATATCTATCACTGGTCTTAGCCTCTGTGCAGGGCCCAGCGAAGGAGGCTACGTTAGCGTTGACGCTTGCGTACTGATCCTGACCCCAACCCGCTTGCGACCCGGGATCTACCACCACGATGTGGCCGACAACGAGTGGAAATATTACGCGGACCCCGCTGAGGCGCCGAATCCAAGAAGCAGCTACGGTGTGTGTTGTGGTTACAGCTCGCATTCTAAATTCTAAAACCGGATAGGTTTCTATCGCAGCGTCGTAGACCTTGGCACCGATGCCATTGGTGAAGTGTGGAATCTTTTTATTGCGATGCGGGAGCCAATGATGAACGCCGATGTAGAGCTTTCTTTATCGTCTTGAACGCCCTCATAGACGAACAGATGCGACCAGGAATTCTTGTTCTCGCCAGAAAAGATTATGGTTTTGCGATCCCACCGGGTTATCGCCCTCTCGATGTACAATGGACTGCAGGATGCGAATGCTCGTCGCTGGGTTAGTTGTTCTTTCGTGCGAATCTTTACTCATTTGATCGCAGTGAAGGTTTGCGACTACAAAATACCCGAAAATGGGTGCTTGGAATTCCGAGACCGGATTGCCCATGTGTGTTTCGAGGCTGGAAGAATACGCTCTTCGCTGAATTGGCTCTAGGGCATCCCCGAAGCGGTCGGACATTTTGAAGTGCTTTCGGGCGCCGGAGATGGTTAGTAGATTGTGATTTCTGGGCACAGAACATGCGTTAAACTTGCTTTAGGAATATATCCGATTCAGCTCATTCGTGACGTGCACGGTGCTGTCACTTGCGTGTGCGTTTCCAACTCTTCGCGGAATTTTTCTGGAATTTGAACCACATACCAGCAAGGTGTGCTTCGACGGTCACGGTGATGTGCCGGTAGATTCTGGCTGCCAGTTCCCGAGCACCGGGCCATCCACGATGCAAACTGCAGCTGAGGAAGTGGAGCGGCGGCGGCGGAGAAGATCTGCAGGTGATGTGTTGGAACTGGCGAAAGGCTTCTTCCAGGGAGCTCGCAGGCCGTAGAATATTGAGCTAGACCGTAGTAGACGGCGATCTCTGTTTAAGACAGACAGCACGCTTTGATCACGGAAGCAATTCCTCGTACCTGCCACTCTCTTCCTGTTCTCCTCCACCATCGACAGACCCAGCGCTGCAACGTGTGCTTCTGTCCCCCAATAATGCCCGACGTCCGTCCACAAGAGGCCTCTCCAGCTCGAGGACGCGAAATTCGCAATGAACCCTCCTCGTCTCGGCCACGACCCTCAGCTGCAGTGGATCGCGGAAGATCGCGCGTCCGTCGAACAGAGTCAAGTTTCTCCGAAGACGAGCTCGACAAAAAGTTGGTTTGCCAGTACACCTCTAGTTTCGTCTTATACACGCTCCAGAGGGTACCATGCTCTCCAATCGTCCTTCGGCAAGACTTTTCACGTCAAGAAGCGGTGGAAACTCATTCGGGAGATGGGCAGCGGTGCGTCGTCAATTCGTACTTTCCTCAGCTCACTCGGTGCCAACACAGGCGCGTACGGGCATGTAATGTGAGTGGCACCCGTTGTATCTTTCTCGTCTTATATTCTTTCAAAGCTCGGCCGGCGACGAAATAACCAAGGAGACTGTGGCGATAAAGCTTGTATCCCGTGTCTTTGATAAGATTCAGGTAGACGCTAAGTTTTGGAGTCTCCGACCCAAATCCATGATGGAAATTGCAGCTGGCTAAACGCGCTTTGCGAGAAATTACCCTCCTGCGACATTTCACTGGTCATGCCAACATAACCGGTCTCATAGACGCCAAAATGATCTCTCCCGACGCCAATGAGATGTAATTCTCGCGCCGCGCGTTGGTTCTAGACCTGATTCTCTGAATCCCTAGATATATCTTCATGGAGGTGAGGAACGATCCATGTTTTTATCGGGTTCAGCTGTTGGACTGCCTTGTAGCCTATGGAAGGTACGTCTAATCCCGCTTGCCCACCTTTTCGTTGACGTTTTCCAGCGGATTTACACCAAATTATCAAGTATGTATCGTTCAACGACTGCTCCTTTGCCTGATGTGAGCCAAGGTCTGGCCAGATGCTAACCAACGAACATGTTCAATACTTTCTTTACCAAATCCTCCGTGGTTCGTTAGCGCTACCCACGAAATGTTACCCTGATATAGAGCCCAGGAATGAAATACATTCATTCAAGCGGCGTGATTCATCGAGATCTCAAACCAGGTACGAGAGACTCTGCGGGCTCATGGGTTCCGTGGAATTAATCGTCCTACTATCATACTATCCAGGCAACTTACTGGGTACATTCCTTCACAAGCTGCGGGGAAGTAGTATGCAGACTATTCACAGTCAATGCAAATTGCGAACTCAAACTGTGCGATTTCGGGCTCAGCAGAGGGTTCGAAAATGCCTCGCATCTGACCGAATATGTAGCTACCCGATGGTTGGCATCACATTGTATCTGTCTATTCCATTCTAACGTCGTCCAGGTACCGAGCCCCGGAGGTTATGCTTGGGTTCAAGTGCGAAATCGCCTCTTTGCGCATGCCCGACCATTGATGTTTTTAACCAGAGGTTACGGGACAGCTAGTATGTCGTTGCTCCCTGGACCCTTTGCTTGTATTCACCCACCATCTAGTCGATATCTGGTCAATTGGATGCATATTGGGCGAGCTGCTTTCTAGCCAGCCACTCTTCAAGGGCAAAGAGTGCGTCTTTTTCTACACTCCATTCTTGTGCTCAACTCGATCCAGTTACGGTAGGCCCAGTTATAATGGCATATAGACGGAACTCACTGCAGGCGCACAGTTGACCAACTGAAAAAGATTCTGGACGTCCTGGGTATGACGATAACGGTTGCGAATTGTGTGGTCTAATAGTAAATGAACAGGCTCTCCCGAGGAAAATATACTTCAAAAGATTGCCAGCGAAAAGGTCGGCAAAGCAATCCCTCCATAACAGCGGTTTCATTGACGGAGCAGGCTCGAGCATATGTTCGGTCATTGCCCATCAGCAAGAAGAAGCCATTTACAAAAATTCTGCCCACAGCAGATCTACAAGCCATCGAGCTACTGAGCCATATGCTCACTTTCGATCCTGACCAACGGTTCACTGTCGCAGAGGCTTTGGAACATCCCTGGCTGTCGGGATATCACGAACCGGAGGAGGAACCAGATTGTGACATTCCGTACGACAAATGGAGGGACATTGAACAGCTCACGACCATCGAGCAGTTCAGAAAGGCACTCTGGGATGAGGTGACTGATCCGTTGCATGCAATGCTCGCTGTTTACTTTCGAATAGGTCCAGGACTATCGTCGGGAGATTCGTGGGGGTGTTGATGACGAGGATGAGTTCGAGGCTGTCGTTGCCGCTGCGAGTGCGGATGGTCAGGACCTATCCTCGGTCGTCGTGCCCGAAGTGGCACCCACAACAGTCGGTATTATCGTCGAGGAACCCGTTGCCGAGGCGGCGGAGACTGTCGAGCAGGAGGATGTCAAGACCGATCCTCTCGAGCCGGCCGCGGAGAGTCAAGGGCCGCCTCGACCGGCATCGCCGGAGAAGCCTCTGCCAACTTTCCCGACTGACCCGGTCGTCACGTATGCGCGACGTTCAAGCATTTTACAGCCCACAAGACAAGGATCACTTTACGGCTCACCGCGACCGTCTTCTCAGCAACTCGGCAGCTATTTCAGCGAGAGTCCACGAACCGCAGAGCCAGCAGCACCTGCGAGCATCGCATTCCCGTCGTCGTCGCAGAGCTATGGGTTCCCGGCGCGGTCGCGCACTGGATCGACTGTGGGTCGGGGCGAGGGACAGAGAAGGCTTTTGCGGACGCTCAGCACGGTGTCGATCCACGAGAGCGGGGAGGGGAGGGCGGGCGGCCTGGCCGATATTGCACCGATTGGGCGGTACATTGTGGAGAGTCAGCCATCGGAGGCGGATGCGCCCGCCTCTGAAATGCCTCGGATCCTCGAGGACGAAGCTGTGAAAAAGGACGACGAGGAGCGAAAGCCTGCGAAAAAGGAGGGCGGGTTTTTTATCTAACGGCAGGAAGGACTGTGCTAATATTTAGAATATGGATTACATTGGCGTAATATCGATACATGGTGAGGCGGGCGGTCGAGCGATACATTACTGGCTGTCTCCGATGATGTCCTTGATGCCTTTAAAAGAACGTGTTGAATGAAATCCGACCTTGAAAGAAACAAGCTTACGGTCTATTATGTCTAGGTAAGCGATAGTGGCGGGGCTTTCGGGATATTCGTCGAGGAAACTGACGCCGTAATCTGCGCTTTTGCCGATTCTGGGATCGAGCGGAATGCAGCCAAGTAGTTCAATGCCAGTTTCCTCGGCCAAACTCTTTCCACCGCCTGTGCTCGGCTTGAAGATCTGCGACTCGGTCTTGCAGCTGGGGCAGACAAAACCGGACATGTTCTCGACCAGACCGAGGATCCGTATGCCGACCTTTCGACAAAAGTCGATCTCGCGACGGACATCTTGGAGAGCGACTTCTTGGGGAGTTGTGATGAGGACCGCACCATCGATGCCGCTCTCTTTGAGGTACTGGACAATGCTGAGATGTTCGTCGGAGGTCCCAGGCGGTGTGTCCACGAGGAGATAGTCGAGGTTGCCCCAGTCGACATCTTTGAGGAATTGGGAGATGAGACCGTTCTTCTTGGGCCCGCGCCACATGACGGCGTCGTGGGCGGAGGGAAGCATGAAGCCAACGGACATGACGGCGAAATTGTCCTGCACGTAGACGGGAGACCAGCCGGAGGATGAGGAGTGCACTTGTTCGGATGCAATGCCCAGGATTGTGGGGATCGAGGGTCCGCAGATGTCGACGTCCATTATGCCGGTCTAGTCCACAGCTCAGTTTCTTTGCTAAACCGCAAACAAAGTGTACCTGGAGTTGGTCGTCTGCAGCAAATGCCCATCCGAGTTGGGCCGTGAATGTAGATTTACCGACGCCGCCTTTGCCGGAGAGGACGAGTATTTTGCGCTTTACGGTGGACATGCGCTGCTTGATAAAGGGGAGGGATGGGTCGGGCAGTTTTGTCTCGCCAGAGGCGCATATTTGCTGGTTATCGCAGCCAGCACACGCATCCGTCTTGCCCGCCTGCTCGGATTCTGTGCCCTACGAGTTTTGTTGAGCGCGAATAATGTAATTTTCGTCACGAACTGGGCAATGCTCCGGTGCATTGGAGGGAACGTCCATTGATGTATGGCGGCTGCTGACAAGATGATGGACGACTCGGATTTAGACCTCGACTCGGTTTTTCCCGTAAGGATAGTTGCAGCTGCAGCTCCGTGCTCAAGCTCACTCTATCAAAGGAGGAACCTCGTCCGCCGACACCCGAGGCTACATTCGCCGTATATGACCGCGACGAGGACATTCCCGAGACTGATTGGCGACAATTGAAAATCTGGTTTGGGTCTCTAGATCTGCTCGTCGACGCTCTCTCATCTGCAAAGGCTCGTCGGACTTCACCCTCTTTGGGGTCATCATCTGTGCCTAATTTTTCTTCTACTTTATTATTGACACGCTGAACGAACGATTCGTCCAGTTGGAATGCTGGGCGAGCCGTGGCGTCGTATCTAGATCACCACCGCGAGCTGTATCGCGACAGATATGTGCTTGAACTCGGTGCTGGCGGAGGACTACCTGGCATGGTCGCTGCCAAGAACAACGCCAAACATGCGAGGCCGGCGGTTGGTTGTTGAGCGTTATCCTAATGCACTTATAGGTCGTGCTTTCCGACTATCCCGACGAGTCGTTGCTCAAGAATCTAGAGAGGAACCTGCGGGAGAACGATGTTGACCGCGCCAGCGTACAGGTAGATCGACGACGATCCCAATTCTCCGCCTGGAACTCACGTTGCAGGGCTACATCTGGGGACGGCGGAACGAACCCTTGATGGAGGTTGCGCCGGGCGGATTCCAGGTCATCATCTTGTCAGACTTGGTGTTCAACCACTCTGAGCATGACGCTCTAATCGCTACCTGCGAGCGTTGTCTCGCCACGGATGCGGACGCTCGGGTGTTGGTTTTCTACACGCATCATCGGCCACATCTGGCCCACCGCGACATGGAATTTTTTGAGAAAGCGCGAGACCGGGGCTGGAATACTCAAGAAGTTCTGAAATCGAAATATGGGGCGATGTTTGAGGAGGATGCGGGGGACGTGGAAATTAGGTCGGTGGTATGCGGGGTAAGCATGTCGCGTTGTAGGGTAGCGTAGTGTGACCGTGACGCATTGCACCCATTCCTCACTTACTCCTACTCCAATCTGGCGGGACATGTCCAGCGAGAACCAGCCGACTCGCCAGTGGTCGGGTGACTCCGAGTCGTCGTCGTCTTCCCGCTCGCGGTCTCCGAGATTTCCCGGGTCGCTCCCGCGCACGACTCCACCAACCCGCGCTGCAACAGTCGGCCCTGACCCAATCCCAGCCTACGAACTGCCTCTCCACGCCCGCAGCGAAGATCTGAACCACACGCTCACCGCATCTTCACCCAAAGCCAGCAGGCCGTCAACACCCAGCAAGGACCTTGCTCGCCGCACAAGTGCAGGCTCACTCAGCTCTACACACTCGTCAAACTCAAACCCCCAACCACCCTCATCCGTTGCCTCGGCAAGTCTCTCATCGGCGTATGCACTCTCACACCGTTCCAAGATCCATCCTGATCGTGGCCCTCTAGCTCATGCGCGTCCTGTGGAAAGCCCATGCAGGGCCCCTTCGTCCGCGCACTGGGCACCGTATTCCATCTAAACTGCTTCAAATGCAACGTTCGCCCCGTCCCTAATACACTCCACACACTGCTCATCATTCTCTCCAGGACTGCGGTGACGTCGTGGCCTCCAAGTTTTTCCCAATCGAGGGCGCCGATGCAAAACAGTACCCGCTATGCGAACGCGACTACTTTCGTCGCCTCAACTTAATTTGCGCAAAGTGCGGAATGGCTCTGCGAGGCAGTTACATAACGGCATGCGGTGAGTGCCCAGCTGCCCTCTCTCAAGTCTTATTCCAACAACCCACAGGCAAGAAGTTCCATGTGGAGCACTTTACCTGTTCCCTCTGTCCCACCTTGTTTGGTCCCTCCGACTCGTACTACGAGCACGATGGCGATGTATACTGCCACTTCCACTACTCGACGCGCTTCGCGACCAAATGCGCCGGTTGCAGCAGTGCTATCCTCAAACAGTTTGTCGAGATCAACCGCAATATGAGGGACGAGTGCTGGCACCCAGAGTGCTACATGATCAACAAGGTGCGTCAGTCCGACTAATACATGTCTTTGCCGACTTGAACTCGTGTCAGTTCTGGAACGTCAAAGTCGTGTCCCGGCGGCCCACCAGCACCGCGGAAATCGACGGCGAGCACCAGGAGCCCGAGTACGCCGAGGAGGAGCGTCGCGAGACCCCGGTATCGTTGAAGGACAAGCAGATCCGAATGGAACAGCAGGTTTACCGGATATGGACGTACGTTGTGCACGTATTTCTCCGACCTTCTCTCATATCTCAAAGTGTCCTTTCGGCCTTCGAGGAGTCCAGCGCAGCATGCATCTCCGATATGCTGAGGCAAGTCAGCAACGGACAATATCTCGAGGCCATTCGGATGGCCGAGAAGTTCATCTTGCATGTCGAAGTGCTTTTCGCGACAATCGACGATCTCGAGCACCACTTTTATCGCCTTGGCATGAAAGGTAGCTGATTTGCGTATACTGGTTGCCCGGCTCACTCGTCCACTAGGCATGTCGCACGTCCGGGAAGCGAGGATGCTGTGTCGCAAGACCGTTGAACTCTTTACGCTATTGTCGCACACGCAAGAAACCGGTTCTCGCCGGATGGGCATGACGCAAGAACTGCTTGCACTCGTCACCGGATTGGCTCATTACCTCAAAATCCTGATCCGCATAGCCTTGACTGGTGCCTTGAAGCTAGAAAGGGAGAGGAATGCGCAAGAGGCCATGTCAAACTTCCTCGACAAACTCCACCTACTGGCTGTTCAAGGTGGAAACCCGTCTGCGAGGAGAATGATCAAGGGGCACAATGGAGAGGTCATGGCTCAGTCTGGTGGAAACATTGGCACGCACGGCGTCACATATGGCTTCCGAAGCTTGGCGCCAGAGAACGCCGGTGAATCACCATTCGCTCCCGGAGTCTCATCATCGTCCTCGAAGATGCCTTCCGATTTATGTGTCAAATGCAACCAGACCGTCGAGGAGGATTGTGTACGCTTGGGGACATATCAGCGGTGGCATTCGCACTGTGTCCAATGCGCAGTATGTGGGAAGAAGGCCGCTATTCCTGTGCCAAAGGAGAAGGAAACCATTCAGAACGGCGAAGAAGGCGCGCTCACAGGTCGAGATCAACTCCCCAAGCCCTTCACCGGACGGAGACCGCATGCAAATGTGTCTCAGTTTGTATATGAATTCGACACGCGGAAAGACACCCAATTTTTCGGCGAGGTTCCGACGGTCATTCTGTGCACTGACCATGCCCATGCGGGATGTCGGAACGGCTTCCAACCTGTGCAACGATTAGAACAATATTCGTTCCTTTTGAATGTGGCGTTGAGACGATTGTACTTTGTGCTGAGGAAGCACGGCGTCGTACCGTTATCGCCTGGTGCGTTGCAACGATTCTTCGTTTTGTTGTCAAATGCTAAAGCATGTTCAGACACTCCGACACAGCAATCTCCACCAGAGAGCGACCCGTATCGAAACTCGGCGGATATCATGCGGATGAAATCGGTTCATCTTGACCGCAAGCTTTCTGCGACAGCGCGACTTCCAAAGCGATCTACAATCGTCGAAAGCCCTGCTGGTCGAACTGCACCCTCAGAGGTACTGGCGTCGCAGAAAATGCAAGAATCGACCAGTGCTTCGCACCCTCAACAACAACCCGCTCCTCATGCGCCTCAACCTCAATACGCCCAGCAAGGGCAAGCCCCGCAGCAGCGATCACCACCGCAGCCACCTTTGTCAACGTCCTATACGAGTCGGGCACCGCGACCTCAGCTGGGGCCTTTGCCATCCGACATGAGCCAGCAGGGACAGGTGCTGAGGCCTGCATTCGCTCGCAACAACACGGAGGTGATGATTGTGGACGACAGTGCTCCGAACTCGCCTGCCGGAGGGGAGGAGCAATCACAGCGTCAACATCCATTAGACAACGGAATTACGCTCGCCGATATTCCCCAGCTCATGGAAGTTGCGCAGGCTCGGGAACAACAGCGTTCTCTACCGCGAGAAAATTCGATTCCGTACATTGCGGAGCTCAGCGCTCTGGAGTTGGCCATCGTCAAGCATGCCGCTCTGCTCGTACTAACAAAGTCTCCGCTGCGAGACCAGTTCGATCTGGACGAGTTGGTGGAGATGGTGGAGACAAAAAAGAGCGGGTTTTGGAATAAGCTCTTCAAGGCCGATAAGAAGAACGTGAAAAAGAAGGGTATGCATTTGATTGACCCCAGCTGTGGTTATTGATTGTCGCCCAGGTGTATTTGGCATTCCGCTAGATTTCCTCGTGGAGAAGGAAGGGTCTGACTCATTGCTCGGCGCGACGCGTGAGACCATGAGAATACCGAGCTTCATCGACGATGTTATTTCTGCGATGAGGCAAATGGGTGAGCATTGATCGTTGAATCACATCACATTGTTGACGTTGGTATTAGACATGTCGATTGAGGGCATCTTCCGAAAGAACGGGAATATCCGGCGACTGAAAGAGTTGACTGAAGCCATTGATCGAGACCCTTCTTCTGTGGATCTCACGACGGACAACCCCGTTCAATTGGCCGCGCTGCTCAAGAAGTTTTTACGAGATTTACCTGACCCTCTCATGACCTTCAAGCTCCACCGATTATTTATTGCAACACAGTGTATGTTTTGAACAGATGCTCGAAATGTGGTTAATATCTGTTTTAGCCTTCCCTCAAGAGGCGGACCGGCGGCGACTGTTGCACATGGTGTCGCTAATCATGCCCAAGAGTCATCGAGACACGATGGAGGTGCTCTTTGTATTCCTGAAGTGGGTTGCGTCATTTGCGCACATGGACGAGTCGACAGGAAGCAAAATGGACCTCGGCAATCTGGCCACCGTCATCTGTCCCAGCATCCTCTATTCGCGGAGCGCCAACGCCGCGCGGGACGAGAGCTTTGGCTCTATTCGGGTGGTCACGGCGTTGCTTGAGAACCAGGATGAGTTCTTCACCGTCCCGGAGGAGTTCCTGGCCATACTTCAAGACCAGGAGTACTTTGCCAACTCCCTCGACCTCCCCGGAAAGGAATTGTTGAAGAAGGTGGACACGTACATGAAGCTGAAGGCCGGGTCGGGACCTTCTAATGGGCGAACACCGAATATACCGTTCAATCCCGCCAACAATGGCAGCAACCCCCGCTTCAATCCACCCAACTCACCAGTCCTTGAGCGTCCGCCGCTAGGAAGCTCTATCCAATCACCGCGGCCACATCCTGGTCTCGGCCAGCCGTCCACTTCGTTCTCGCCTGCGTCGCCATTACCACCGAACATGCAGCAGAACATGATGCAGAACTCACCCCGGACCCCCCAGGAGGAGTGGACCGGGACTCCACCGCCACGACCCAGCATTAATGGCGCTGCGACACCTTCCTCCCGACCCACTTCCTACATCCAACCTAACTAATTCAACGAACGCGAAATGTTACATGTATTCATTATATTTCTATTCGGGTCTCGCCATTTTCTTATTCGTCTTGTCGACTTTTGTAGTTCAGTATCACGGACCTCTTACTCACGATACCCTACTTAACCAATCAAATCATGCAACTCAACGCTAACAACTCTCCACGCTAACTATGTAGACTCTTGTCGCCGTTTCTTTCTCGGTGACTCTAGATCTTGCTCGTCGGCGGTGTCGTTATCCTCCTCGTCGCCCTTTTTCAGGCCCTTCATCTTGCGCGTTTGCAATTTGGAAAGGTCCTGCTTGCCGACGTGTATGCGTCCTCGGAGGTCGCCCATCTCGTCGACCTCGAGGTTTTTGTGTTTCTTGCCCAAGCCCTGCTCGATTTCCTTCTTTTTCAGCTTGGGCTTCTGCATGGCTTGCTTTAGCAGCTCTGCATCTGCTGGGGTATGCCTCCGAAGCTTCATATCGAGAGATGGACCCATTGGAACGAGTTCGACGCGCGGGGTGCGCGTCCCAGATGCGAGTAACCGCGTGGTATATGTGCGGAGATGGACGGTAGGAAGTGTGGGGGTGTCTTCCGTGGTTGTGGGAAGCGAAGGGCCGAGGGAGACGCTAATAACGTGGTCTAGGCCGGCAAGACAAATCGAGTCGATGACCTCGCCGTTGAATAAGCAAATGAGCATGGATTTTAGTTGGGCGAAGCGGGGGTTGGTGTCGAAGAGGTCAGAAGCGAAATGCATTAATGGCTTGTTGCCTGGTGTGCATTTGGCAGTCTGTAAAATCGTGTAAAGTTGCGCGTTTGCAAAAAAAAAGCGTAAAAAAGACTACCTTGATGTCTGACATGCAAACAGAAGACTCGATTCCGACCTCGAGCATGTCCAGGACACGATAGTCGAACATGCGAACCAAGGTCAGGCCGTGCGGCCGCTTCTTGGTGGACTGGGCAATGACAAACATGGATGCGTCGTTTTTTTGGGCCCAGAACTCAAGGGAGGCGGTCGACGTCGAAGCAGCATCGAAGGGGTGAATGTCGTTCTTCTTGGAAAAGGCAATGGCATGGGGCCGCTTGAGGGCCATGATATCGCGCATGACATTGTTGAGGACTTCGCCAGTGTGAGTTCCTCGAACAAACACGGTTGTCCGAGCGTCCTCTACCTCCTTGGCTTGCCGGGCGTCCAGTGCACGCTTTGAGCGAGCGTTTTTTTGGCTTGGGTTGTCGGAGCATTTTCTGAGTGTTGGCGTGACAGTCGCGTGACAGTGTGGCTTGTGAGGGATGGCGACCCGAATGGACCCCCTGCAGACGCTCCAGTGGGCGTTGAGTGTCCCAGCAAATTCCAAAGAGCAGGCAGACATCCTCGGCTCTCTCCGTGAGGCCCTAGAGCACCAGCCAGCCCCCATTACTGTTCTCGTTACAACTCTCATCGGCTTCGTCGTGGGTGCGACCGAATCCATCCTCAAAAACTGGGTCATCGACCTTCTCCATTTTGCCATATGTCGTGCCCCGCTCTCCTTGGAGCAACGCACTCAATGTTCGTTCCCTGTATCCAACAACGCTTGAGTTAATTCTCTCCGAACAGTGGCATCCCAGACCCTCGACACTCTCGCCCAGCTCCTCGACGACTCCAATAAGACTATTGTCAAGGTCGTCATCTCATGTCTCACCACCGTATATCCTCTTCTGTTCCGACTACTGTGAGCCTCCGTCAACCGCGTCAATGTACACCTCATTTCGCATAGGTGTACAAACCACAGTAATCCCGCTGCCTGGAGTACTCTCACGACATGCAAGAACCGCATAATATCTCTTGCTTGGGCCTCTGGGACGAATGCTGGCGTCCGTCTCACCGCAATCAAGTTTGTGCAGCGCGTGATTCTCCTCCAGACGCGTGGAATCTCAGACCCGAGGGTGAGTCGTATTCTCAGACCAAACAAAAAGCATCTCACCGTCTCTAGTTGCAAAATAAGCACGATCCCAGCATCGCATTCTGCTCAGCCGACCATCCCTTCATCTCCGCAACAAGCCTTGAAGCAGAAGGGCAACAGCTTTTGGAAGCAGTTTTCCTATTGCTCTACAAGAGCCCGTTCGTACACCATCATGTCTTGTCTCGGGTTAATAACCTTGTACAGGAACCCAGACCTACTCACCGCGATATTTAACAGCTTAGCGAACCTTGCCAAGCTTCGGCCCACTGTCGTGCCAGTCATCCTTCAGGCGCTGCGGCAATGGACTCCGGAATCGTCTGCATTGAGCGGACTCTCCGCTTCAAACATCAAAAGCGTCGAAAAGGCTCTGAGGATTTTTCTGGTGCATACGATGCGGTGGGTAACATTCTGGAGATTGGTTGCGTTTACTGATAGACGATAGATTGCAAGTCAATGCTCCCCATGTTCCTCAGATTCAGGATATTCTTCAACGGCAAGGAACTCGCATGGAGGAGGCTGCTGTAGAAGAGAAACGACGAAAACAACTGGGTACCACCTCCGAACCTCGAAAGCGACCCTCCTCGACATCCGGTGAACCCGAAGCAAAACGTCCCAAGCTGGATGCCGAGGCATCCTCTGCGCTGGCGAGCTTCAACTTCACCCAACTCCCTGCTCCGCTCATTACGGATTTGATCGTTGCAAATCTGGAAGCGTTTTCGGAGAGTGCTCTCAGGACGCTCGTGGATGCGTACAAAGAGAGCCGAGGGATTTCATCCGCACCATCCGTTGTCCCTGCAACCGCCGCAGAAAGACCAACTCCTCGAGATGGTACTCCTGTGGATACACAAACCGCCGCCGTCCCCCCTCCTGCAATAGTGAAAGAGGAGCCTGTAGATCCTCTCAAGATGGATATGGACCAAGATGAGCTCGAATACGAGCCTGATCGGCTCAATCGAGCGGTAGGTTCAGTCGCATATTGTGTAGACGGCTCTTGACAATTTTTCCAGCTCTCAGACGGCTTGGATCCTGGTGGAGATGGGAGCATTGATGTGGATACGGTGCTCGCCGAAAACATGCAATTGCTCGACTTCAAGCTCCCTCCAGCAAAACATCTGTCAGATACGGAGCGTTTGGCGCTTGTATCGAACTCTGTGACGCGAATTCGTGAAGGATTTGAGGATGTCAAGTCGGGTGGAGAGATATTGCCAGCAGATTCGTCGCAGGCAGGTGGACATAGTCCGACAGAGTTGTGGATGCTGTTGATTGTGAGGATGATAACTCGCGTCGTGGACCCTGAACCTATCAGCCCAGAAGCCGCTGATGAGGGTGCAGTGAGCCAACTCTACGAGGGCCAGGACCGATTGCGCCAGAAACTCTGCGATTATATCATGGCCGACTTTCCCGCTCGGTAAATTGACTCTTTACTTTACACTCTTCTCAACTCGCCACAAGGCTTCGACTTGCAACAGCATGGATGAACGAAGAATGGTATAACGACCGTATGCATCACGAGGAGGGCGATTTGGACTGGGTAAGCTTTGTCATATAGCATTGTATTGAACTTACTCTGCCCACAGCAACCAAACTATGACATCTGGCTAAATCAGATTGTAGCAGCCTACCAGACCTTGCTCGACGGCAAAGATCGAACATTTTCTCGTTTTTTGCTTGACCTTCCTGCCGTTCCGGAGGATGTGCTGGATTTATTACGGGAGCTCTGTATAGATGCAACTAGGTCAGCTAACGTGAGTTTTATCGTTCCCGCACTCATACAGTTGCTGTAGTCCAGAGAAATTGCAAGTCGGATTCGTTACCCTTCGCGGTCTCGTGATACAACGGCCGTCGATGCGAACTGACGCGCTCACCATCCTCCTTGAACTCACTACTCATTCCGGTTCGCTCTTTCGGCTGTTTGTAATAAGCCTCGCTCAATCCGTTTTAAGACAAGAAAACCCGCGGTGCAGCGATCAACACCGTCAAGATTTGGGTGCCAAATATGCAGCCCATGGGCGATAAGGTCCGCGACTTTGCTCTGCAAATGCTGCGCAAGCTTCAACTCCAGGCGGATGCAACGACCACCGAGCATAATGGCAGTGAGACGAATGGTGATGGCGAGGATGAAAATATGGAGGATGGGCAGCTACCACCGGAAGCCTTAGTTCAGACGCCATATCTTCCCGAGCGTATAGAGCTGCCTGCCCAGGAATCGCAGGTTTTGCAGCATGTGGAGCTGTTGTTTGCTTTGTGCGTGAAGGTGCCTGAGTTTTTGGACGAGTATGTCGACTTTGATCTCCACCTGCGTGGCAGAGCTGAAACTGCTTGTAGGATATTCTCTGCATACAGCCATATGGACGTGACTGTACAAGAGGCGGTCCAACGGCTGATTACCGCGCTTATCCGCTCTCTGGGACCCACTCACGGGAAACTACTCACTATCATGCGAAATTTCCCGCCTGGTGCAGAATCACTGGCACTTCGGGTCTTGACCATCTTTACCGAGAACGGCCGCCCTAGTGCTCAGTTGGTAGCGTTGATAAAGGCACTCATCAGTGAACGAGATCTGGACGCGAGATTCCTCATTCCCATTATCGGAGAAATGGACAAGGTAAGCTGCCCTTTTGAGTTGAAAGGTTTTGCTGAATCCATCCAGGCCGATATCATCCGTCACTTACCTCGCATCGTTTCCATCCTTGACGGTGAAGCTGAGACCAAGAATCTCGTTCGATCGGTGTTCAGCTCCATCGTCACGACACCCCCGCAAACCTTTGGCAGTGTCACTTCCAATCTACCGCGAGTGCGGCAGAGCGAGTTGTTGACTCCGCAAGAGTTAATGGCGCTGTTACACGATGCGGAGAAGGAGATCGGCCTCCAGAGTGCGAAAGAGGGTTAGTTTTCTCTGTCTGGTTTGAGCTAGCCTGATTTTCGTGCTTCAGCTATCAGCGTCTGCTTCTCGATGACTGATGTTTTCCGTTCGGACGTTTTGGCTGCGGTAATGCAACAAATCATGGACGAGCCGGTTCTCCCTGTACTATTCCTGCGGACGGTGAGTTCTCTTCCCTGCTGCTCGAGTCCCCAACACTCACGTTATTTACAGGTTATTCAAGCTGTAACGACATACAAATCCCTGGTCGGCTTCGTTTCGACAACGCTTCTCTCTCGGCTGATCACGAAGAAAATATGGACGAGTCCACGGTTATGGGAAGGCTTCATCATGTGCGCCAAGGTCATTGCGCCGGCCAGCTTTGGTGCATTGTTGCAGTTGCCTAAAGACCAGCTACGAGAGCTCGTTGATAAACAGCCGGGACTCAAAGCTGGTCTACGTGACTATGTGATGAAGAAAGCCCCAAACAAGACGCGGGTAGCGGGCTTCTTAGATATCTTTGGTGAGGCTGAGGAGACTCCTGCACCCACACCCCAGCCGATGCAGGTCGTCGTCGAGTAGCTTTACTTACCTTATTATGTAATGGATGCCAGTGAACTTTGTGTGACCGCTGCTTTCCCCCGCCATGTCGACCGACGAGTACGCGAGCCTTGGTGTTCCGTCCCGGGCCTCTAACAGCCAGTATTAGGATAGTCATGGACGAGCCGCAGGCCCGTATTCCAACTGAGCCAGCCGCGATGGCCACGCAGAACAAGAAACGCCCACGATTGGATCTCTCGGAGACACAAAAACGCAAGCGGGGTATGTTTGGGGTCCTCCTTGGTACCCTCAACCAGGCGAAGCGCGAGGACAAGGAGCGGAATGCGAGCGAGGCGGTCTGTCTTCCCCGAATCCCGTTCACTTCTCGTCTGACTCTCTGAGCAGGCAAAAAAACGGCAACTTATTGACCAAAGACTACAGAGCAAATTGAAAAAAGAAACTGATTCTGTCAGGAGGGCCGAGGAATCCCGTAAAGACAAGCTGGCGGCCAATCGCAAGGAAGAAGACTTGCAGCTCAAAGACTCCATTGTACGTCCTTGAAATTTCATCGTACAAACGTCTAACCCCCCGATAGTACAAACTGCGGCGGTCGCGCTTACCTCTTCTCGCCAACTTCCTTCTCACTTCGGATATCATCCCACCCACATCCTCGGATGAAGACCCGGCGCCTCTTCCCCTTGCGTTCGCTGCAGTGCCCCGCGGACATCCTCCACCGCTTTACTACCTCCCCGCCCTCCTTACCCCGGCCCAAGAATCTTACATCTCGCGTCGGAAGGCTCAGGCTCGTCGTTTCTCTTCGTAATTTGACACCACAGTCTGACTCTCGAATTCAGGTCCTGGAAGCAGTAGACAAAGAGTACACGACCTTCCTCGAGGAGCGAACGACTGGAATCGCGGAGATCCTGGACCTTCGCAAAGCCGTTGCAGCAGACGAAGCAAGAAAAAACATCGAACGCGAGGAAGTGCAGGAGGAGACAAAGGGCAATGGAGAGACTACCGGCCAGCCTCTCCCGCCAGTGGAAGCCGAAATGGAGGTCGACGACCATGATAGCGCGACTCTTGGTTCTGGGGGCAAGGATGTGGAAGAGGAGATGGAAAAGAGGGAGGATCCGCCAACTATCCCGGCGGATGGCGACGATGCGGTCGAGTATTGAAAGCCCTTCCTTTTTGTCTTCCGGTATGCTTTAATGGCTTCCGTGTTGACGTCGTCTCAAATCTGCCCAGTTATCTCTCGTTTTTTTGTGCGTAGTTTCTTTTCTTGATCTTTGCATGCACTCCTCGAGAACATCTAACACATTTTGTATCACGAATAAACCGATGTTCGCCATTCGTTTGATGCAGAAACCTCGCGTTCCCTCTCTAATACACTCTATATTCGCACACGCCGATATTAGGAATACGGATACAGGAAAGGAACACGATACAGCGATGGTTAAGTTACGTCCAGCCGACCGTGAACTGGAGAAATCAGAAAGAGCGTCGTGAAAGTGAGACAAAAGTCATGAGGCGCGAAGCAGAGGTACGTAAATGTCGCTGTAGCTGTAGCTGGGGGAGGTAAGCAGCGGCGCCGACATCTTGTGTTTGGGAACTCTCGGAGAGCCGAGATCTGTATTCTCATTCGCAGGTGTGGGGTTAGAGAACGCGTTTTGTGGGTGGGCGAGGACGTAGGACTGCGCGAATTGTTAAAACTCGGGAACAAAAGTTGGGTTATACTGCACGTACGCGAGCGAGAAGGACCATCTCGGCCCACTTTTGGCCTTCATTGGTATCACAGGAGAAGATGTGCACATAATCGGCGGTGTTTTCGAAGAGGGATAGATTGTCGGTGGATTTGACAGCGAATGTAAATGGCTTGGGAGCTTTATGTGGGCGGGTGAGGTAGTAGGCGTCGAAGCTTGAGACGGAACAGAGACAGATCTCATCTTTTCCCTGCCGGAGCGTCAGTTGCATGTGGAAAGGTGCCAGTTTAGAACCCACATTTTCTCTTTTTGTCAGCCACAGGGCGCTCTCTCGCAGTCGCATGAACCGTTTTGTCCACTTTCCGCGTTTGTACTCCCATTCAACGTAGCCAGAGAAAACGGGTGAGCTCGAAGGGATGTTCTACGAAGGGTGAACAAACTCTTTTTTGAACGAAAACTCTATATACTTACGGATCGACTAAGAAGTGGTGACAATGGCGTTAGCTTGACGATAAACATGTTGACCATCTTGTCTTTGTTCCACGATGCCTGGACGTCGGCAAGGAGCTCGAAGCTACGAATTGGGCGCTCTGAACATCATCAGCTTTGGCAGCAGACGACGACAGTAAAGCTTACCCATCCCAAAGTCCTGCGCAACCTCAAACACCATCCAGCCGCCCGTGCCGACCCAGCCCTTGAGGGAGCCCTGTTCCTCCACGACAGCAAGAACCTCCTCGGCGCTGGTCGACGGCCCGATATCCACTAAATTAAAATGCTGCATGTCCCCGACAAAGATACGTGTCAAGGCAGTCGGCGAGCCTGAAGACCGAAGTGACTCTCCGAAAGGTGGGGGACCTTTAGCGAGTGTATTGGGTGACGCAGCGGATGGAGAGGGAAGAGGGGGGACGAAATCTGCAGGGAAAACAGCAACTGTCAACGCACGAGGTTCGCGCTCCCGCCCGTTCGAGGGCTGGTGTGTCGTATTACTACGACCAACGCGGACCTGAACATCGCTGGGAAGAGGCGCTCTAGCAGAATCGGCCGTCTTGGGCCGTTGGAACGAGCGCATAGAACGCAAGCCACGACTTGCTGGCAGAGTTTGATGCCGGAGGGGTGGCGACGCGGAGGAGGAGACACGCGGAGGCAGTCCTGGCGAGAGAAGTTGGCTTGTGTCTGTGGCGCCGGATGCGTTAATTGACAAAGTGCGCTGACGATCCGCTTGCATGTTCTGCAGCTTTTTCGTGAGATCGTCGACAGCAAGAGACTGTAGCCCACTCCCAGGAAGCGTCAATGTCCGTAGGCGGGCGTAAGCTTGACTGGCCGCAGTGACTGGAGGCGGCAATTGAGCAAAGCCAGCAGCTGCAGGCCGTAGAGTTGTTTGCCGGCTACGAGACCCGGCTTCATCGATCTGTACAGCGCGACGCTCTTCTTTTTCGCGGCGCCGTTGCTCTCGTTCCTCCTTGACCTGCCGACGAATTGTGCGCTGCGCCGATAAAGCCGAGGGAATACGTCGGGCCAGCGGAACATCATCTTCAGATCCGGTATCAGAAATGATCAGATCATCTGTCGAGGGATTATCATCTTCGCTCTCCGATGTCGAAGATGAAGAGGTAGAGGGCGCCGACACTCGTCCTCCACTCTGGCTGAAATCGTCACCTCCCTCATCTTCGGTCCACAGCGAATCACTGCGTGGTGTGGGACGCTGCGCACTGGCGCGAATCGTGCCGGCCGATGTTCCTGGTTCAAAAGAGTCGCTCTCGGCAATGCGCGCGCGTGGCGGAAACACGAATGCAGGGGCCAGTCGCCCTGAGTCGCCGACATCTGCCATCGCAAGCTCTTCGTCCGAGTACACCGAACCAGGACCGCCAGAGACAGGTGTGGGTGGTGGCGGGGCCCTCCTTACATGTGGATCCCAGCGACCACGAACATCATCGACAGATTCTTCACCATAATCCGACTCTGAAGTTGATGAAGAAGGGAGCCGTCTCGAATGAGGTTCTTCCGAAATCCACCCAAAGTCGAACTCGGTGTGGTCGTGACCAGACCATGAGCTGTCTGGAGAGCGGGCGTCGGTTGTTATGGAAGGGGTCGAGTAGGGGGAAGAGAATTGGCGTTCTGGAGACCGTGCCGAGAACGGTGACGCATATCCATATGCTCTTTCGGGAGATCTTGCAGACAATGGGGAGGAATAGCCTTGTGGAGATCGCGCAGAGGGTGAGCTGACCCCGGCAGAATGATAGTCAAGTCCATAGTCTGGTTCGGGCGAAATAGACTCGTGGCCAGCATTGTTGGCCATGGAGAACACACTGGCACGGTAGTTCATATTGTCCAAGTCTTCCGCTGGCGAGCCCTGTGGGGCAGTCGTCGAAAGATCATCATCCATTGGCGATGGCTGAACTGGCGAGGCGGGAGCAAACCGTAAAACGTCACCGACAAGAGAGCTCTTGCGGAAATTTCGCCGCCGGGTTATAGTCTCGTCGACGCCACGGGAAGACGAGCTTGACGATGCGGACGAAGTTGCCCGAGAGCGTGAACTAGATGGCGCATACCCATCGAGAGAGTCCATCGAGGTATCCAACGGTGACGGCACTTCCGAAACTAGAATAGTCCTAGACGGTCGTCGCGAAACTGCCGCACTCCCGGCCCGACTCCTCGAAGTGCTGCCGCCGGAACTGCTAGCTCGACTCGTGGAAGCGGCTTGTCCTTGCGCTGACAAGCGTTTAGACTGTTTCCGTCCAATGGCAGGTTCGAGTTCTTCTCCGCCGCGCGCGCTGTGTCCAAAATCAAGCCCCAGACCCAGGTTTAGGCCGAGGACGTGCCCAAAGTCTTCTCCAAGGTCAAGGGCGATCTCATCCGGGACGGATTCATCCAGATCAGCAGCAAGTTTATGTACAAGCAACTCTGAAGACGCGTGATAGTCCTTGGGCGGAAGAGGGGGAGGTTCTGGCGAAGGGATCTCGCGAAGAACGGGGAGGGGTTTGACCGAGAGCGAAGGGTGTGGAGAAAGCGGTGGGTACGTTGTTGGTGCCTGCTTCGTGTTAACAACGCCGTCTAATGTGAAAGGCATAACGCATACCACTATTTGCGAATGTGCGCCAAGCGGAGGCAATGTCGGTGGAGAAAGAGGCTGCGGAGAAGAAGGAGAGGCGACCGATTGAGGCGGGATCCTTGGCGACGCGGTGAGGGTTTTTACCTGGTGCAAGAAAAGTCAAAAGAACGATGAAACAAAGAGAAAAAATCGTACCTCGGCAGCCTTCAGTTGCGTATCCAGCAGTGGTACAGCGGGAATGCCCAAAGTCTCCGGCGAAGTGGTAACCTCATGTTTCTGGACCGCTGTCACTGGTTTCGGATCAGTGTCGTTATCCTCGTCGGAATCGCTGGAAAGATCAAGGAAGGTAGCGGACACGGGCGTGCTTGGCGTTGACTGGGGTGTTGATACAGGAAGAACGCGGATAGGTGACTGCGGGGAAATTGATACAAAGGATGAGACCGGCGGGGTCGTCGGCGAAGGTATGAGGATGGGCGGTGGAATAGGGATCATCGTGCTCTGTGGAGGGTTTTCTGATTGGGTTTCCGGGGGCGTCGTTGACAGAATTTCGGATTCTGCAGGTGTGGGTGTCGCTGCGATGAAATCGCGAGATTGTGGCGAGATTACCGGGCTGACCGGGCCGTCGCTGAGAGTAGCACTAGGTGGACTAATACTAGCGGGACTGGCAACGAGCAACGCGTCGGCATCGAGGTCCCAGGGTTCGGCGGGTAGACCAGCGCCTACTTGACCTCGACGGACCTTTGGAACAGCGACATTCATCTTGGCCAACGTGCTCAACGACGGGAGGGAAGGACGCGGTCGAAACGCGGGTCTTTGCGTTGACACGGTCCTTGCTGGAAGGACTGGCATGGGCGGAGGGTCCTTGGGCGGGTCTGGTGGCTGTTGCCATGGTCCACCAGACAGGTCGGCAAATGGGTCGTCGTCGAGGAGAAAGGTATCGCTAGAGTCGGGGAGCCCGAGGGAAGGAGCGTCGTAATGGGCCACGAATGAACGCGGGAGAGTCTTGTAGTTGCGCGAGTGTGGCGGTGGGACAGCGGGAACGGGCGGTTCATGTTCCTTGGCGAATATGGCTTGGATGGATAAGCGGCGTTTCTTCATGGAAGAGGAAAGAAAGAGCCGTTGCCGCGCTCATTTCAGACCTTGACGGTAGCTTTACGACGTTTCGGTCACTCGCAAGCACACGATCGGAAACCGAAACACTTTAATATTGTTCTTATACACATTTCTATCTATCCTTTCATTCGTCGTTGGCCCGGCCGTCTGCTCAATTTTTTTTTTTCGTGCCTGCAACAATCATCGCGACCGTGGAATTTGGTGTCACACCAGAGATAACTGTCCTGTCACACCGGGGATTCGCCGCAGTTTCGTCTGCCAGATTGGGAAATCACAAGAGTGCGCAGCGCCTATTCGGAATTGGCCTATTCATAACGAGACCACGCAATCGCATCGCCGGTAGAAATTTTGGCCGCAGAAAAGTGCGCGTGGGTGGATGACGACACCGAATTTATTATCGCGTCTACGACAGCTCTATTTCAAAGTCCTAGTTCGTCTGCAAAGGGAAGGGTGGCCGTATCGCCAATTGCGACAAACGTGGGCTTGCCTTTGACGAGTGCGGTCGCAGCCTAGAGATTTTAGTGAGCTTTGTGTGCTTATGGGTTAGTTATACACACCTTGTTGAAGCCAGCAGCAGTTATTTTATCGAGAGAGGTCAGAGACGCCTCCAAAGAAGTCTCGCTCGCCCCAGCAATGATCTGATCATCGTGAACAACAACAACAAGAAACCTTTGTTAAGCTCTGTACCTTTGAGCCCAAGATGTCCAGCAAGCCCTCACGAGTGTCTGCAGCGCTGGCCAGGCGGAACTTGGCTTTTGCAACAGCGGACTTGAGGACATCAGCCTTGAGTGTAGGCGAGCCTTTGAGAGCAGCCACAGCAGCGTGGCCTGCGGCACGGACAGCTTCTGTGGTGGTGCCCTGGATGAGTAGACCCACGAGAGCGGCGTCCGAGTACGGGAGATAGACGACCTTTGCGGATGTCTTGCCTGCTTGGAGCAGAGGAGATTCGCTGCGTGCCCATTTTACGGAGGGGTTGGGGTCGAGGTAGGCAGCAAGAGCGGCAAGCTCAGACGTCGGGGCCCCCGCAGCACCGAATCCAATAAAGATTGTTTGCGGGGCACCATGAGATTCGACGCGAGTCTCGCCGCCAAAGTATGCTGAAGCGGAAGTGGTTGGGCCAGTGGCAGAAGACGCCGCGGCTGCGAGAGAAGACAGGGCAGACTCTGATATGCCGGTTCCGAGAATGGCGATGTTGCCCTTTGCAAACGCGGTCGCGGCAAATTGCTGAACATCGTGTGCGGTTACGGGCGTATGGGGTCCAGCAAAAAGTGACGCGCCGAGTCCAGAACGGAAGGCCAGACCATGGGCAAGTTCGACGGCATGGGCCGTAGGGTCGGCTAGGAGCGCGGAAATTTCGCTCTCCATGGCAGGGAGAACCAGCTCTTCGTACTCGTGGCGAGTGTATTTCGTCGACGAAATGACCGACGAAAGGACGTCCAGGAAGAATTGTCTGCATTCATGAGCAAGAATCCGCAAGAAAATGATAAATGGACGCACTCGTCTCCACGCAGAAACTCGGCGGTCAAGGCAAGGTGTTCCCGAGAAAGTGTTGACGAGAGGACACCGCCGTACAGCTCACTCTCCCGCACCGTGCCCAGCGCCGACCTATCTCCAGTACCCTTGAATGGAGTTCATATGGGTTGATATCCCAAGGCAAGCGACACACCTTGAATGCGAAGTTTTTGAGAGCGTGCGCGACACCAGCTTTCGACTGGTATCTCGGGCCAGCTTTTGCGAGAACGGTGACAGAGACGGTGGGCTGGTTGGACTCTATCGAAGCGACTTTAAGACCAGCATTGTCGACAACGGTCGCGAAGAAGCGGCGAGCGAGGCGCACCGACGCGCGAGTAGTTGAGAGCATTTACGGATGAAGCCGGAAGAACAGCGGGCGTGATTGGCACAAATATTATACAATCAACTACCAGAAATACGCTCAAAAAATTGTCTAAGAGTCCCGGCCAGCACGTCTGGGAGTGTCTCCACATCGCGCAACACCACGTAATACTCGAATGGGAATGAATCCAGATACCGTTCCAACTGCAACTCCATCCGCCCGTCCACATTTTTGTACTCGGCCTTTTCCATCTTCAGTATGGATCGCTGGGCAGGCGGCTTGCCGCCAGACGGGGCTGCAGAATGCAACGAGTCGACGATAATGAACACAATCATTACACGCTGCTCCTCTGCCCTTCGGAGAACGGTTTGCAGCTTGTCGTGGTTCTGGTGCCCATGCCAAACACCGTCGGAAATGATGATTTGCAGTTGCCACAAATCTGCGGCCGTCGCGGAGCTCATTGCTCGCCGCTCCCGCCCTACTTCAAAGGCCCGCAGACTCGTGTCCACCAGCGACAGCATGTTGGTGGACGTTTGGTCAAACCGGAACGCGCTCATGAGCTTGGTACCTGCTTGATCGGTGAATGGACCCTCGTCAAAGCCATGCAAGATATCCACGCGTTCCCCGAACTTGGCGATTGCGACATCGCCAGCTTCCAGACGAGTGAGTGACTTGGCGACCAACGCAAGAGTTTGAAACGCGAGATGGACAGAGTGCGATTCGGCCATAGATTTGGAGTCGTCCAAAGAGATGAGGACCTGATACTCTCTTTGGCTTGGCCGTGTACGGCGGAGCCAAATTTTGTCTTTGGTGTAATCGCTAGCAATATACGAAATGATCTTTTTCATATTGAGTCGCTTGCCAGTGCGATAGTCGCCTTTCAATCGCGTCGCGAGGGTTGGTTCGAGTATAAGGCGGAGCTGCTCACAGAGAGCGTAAGCCAGGTCGTGAGTAAGCGACTCGTAGAGCCGCCAGATGTGCTCTGCCCCTGCAGCTGGTACACCGTCAGCCTGCCATTTCCGTAGCTCAACCTCGACCCTTTCGTCGTCATCAGTCTCAGCTGGCATTGACTCGTCGATGTGGGTAGTGCGTTGCTGCGCATCGAGGAGTGAGTCGGGTACAACCGCGCCATCGGCACGCTGATCCCTAGACTGGGATAGGTCGTCTCGATGAAGAGCCTGAATATCGACCTCGCGGTGTTGTTCAGTTTCGGGGGGCTGATCCACATCCATAGGTGCAGAGTTGTCGCCGGGTACATCATCGAGGAGGGTCAACTCGTTCAACTTCGCGACCTGCTCATCTCCTGCCGGACCAAGTGCTTGAAGGTTGTGATCCTCATCATCGGGACGCAAATATTCGGCATGAGCGGATGAATCGTTATCCGCTGGTTTTGGCTGCTCTCGAGGTGCGTCGCCTGCGTTGGCCTCCAAAACCTCTTCGAATCGTTGGCGGACCTCCTTCAACGCATCCCCAAGACTGCGAAGAGGATTGTTGGCAAGTTGGGCGTTGGATTGTGATTGCGCTTGTCCCTCCTGCGAACCGTCCGGGGCCGTGCCGGCCCGATCAGCTTCAGAAGGTTGAGCGACATCCTCTTGAGCAGGTTGATCGGACTGTGGGGCACTACACATAATATTAACGCCTGAAAATGAGGAAGAAGAAGAACGTACCCGTCCTCGTCTCGAGTCTTTTCTTCCGATGCGGTGGCTTGGTGTCCAGCTGCTCCTGCGGAGCTACCGGCTTGACCTGTAGAGGCGCTTTGACCGACATCGTCTCCCTTCTGATTATTCGGATCTACTTCTCCCTCTCCAGGTGTGACGTCTGGTTGAGCAACGGCAGTATCCAGATCGTCGGCTGGGTCTTCGGGTTCTTGGTCTGGGTCTGCGGATTGCATGGGAACATCAGTATCTTCCTGTATATCTTCCATGGGCGGAGATTCGTTGGTGTCGTTGTAATGGTCTTTGGTAGCTTCTTCCTCCATAATCTCGTCCTCCGGCAGGTCGTCCATCTCCAAATCGGCATCAGCAGCGGGATCCTCTTGGTCGTTGCCAAAGTCGATATCGTCTGGTAGATCTAGAGTATTGGCATCGGGCATGTAATCCTCCATTGGGGCACCGCTTGCATCCGGACCCTCGTTTTCGTCCTCACCAGCCTCTTCGGTGGAGGGTGGCTCATCAGCCTCAGCAGTCTGATCTCCGTCCTCTTTTTTCTCTGTAGGCTTGGACTGCTGCTCCCCTTCCTTCGCGACAATTTCGGATTCTCCGGACTGCTCCTCTGAATGATCCTTGTTCGTCTTGTCGTCCTTCTGTGACGGATCCTCAGGGCCGTGCTCGTCACCCCAAAGTTTCTCGTCGACAGCTGAAGGGTCAGAAGCGTCCAAGTCACCCAACTTCTCTTCCGGTTCCGCGTCACTTCCGTCCTCCTTCGATTCCTCTTCCTCCTCCTTGCCATCGTCGGGGACGTCCTCCAAGTCCCCTCCAATGTCTTCGCTCATTTCGATGGCGTCATCGTCGCCTGCTCTATCCTGCGGAGTGTTATCTTCCTCGTCTCCCTTGAGCCCTTCGACCTGGCTTTCCTCCTCGATTTCCTTGCTCACGTTCTGCGTGCCGTCGCCGGATCCAAGACCAACACCGTCTGAAGAATCAACAGTATCCCCGCCCGCTGCATCCGAGTCTCCTTCGGGCGGCTTGCAGAAGCCGTCTTTTGCGATGGTGCTTGCGACAGAGCAAAGAACATAGTCCAGTTTGAATAACGCCTTCGTCCATTCGCTATGGGCAATGATTTGGCGTCGTGCAAATTGGAGATAGAGCTCGACGAAAGGAAGGATGCGTTGAAGCCGAATCTCGAGACTGGAGCCTCCATGAACCGCCAGTTGAAGAACGACCTGATCAAGGGAATCCACCGTTTGCCCGAGTTTAAGGAGTTGAGTGAGATTTCGAACATCGTGGTAGGCGGATTCGATGTATCGATCGCGTTCAACATCGTCAGATTGTTCATTGGACGAGAGGGGGAATGCCGACACGAGCGACTGAACATGGACAAGTAACATGTCAATGACAACGTCCGTATCCTCGATGGCGAGTGTCATATCGGTTGGGGAGAGAACGATGCGGGGCTGCGAGTCCAGCCACGCTGCTACCGGCGCAAGAAGATAACGCATCGACGGATGCGCTTCAAGCCAACCATGCACTGTGTCGCCGGCGTGCGCTATGTGAGCGATAGCATCTGCGACAACCATTTGCTCATCTGCAAGCTAGTCAGGATAAGAAGTAGCACCAGAGGAAGACTGGCCTTCAAGCAGAATCGAGGAAGGCGAAAGAGCGACATTGTCACACACGACTTTCACCTGGTCACAAAGATTTGAGTTCAGCGATTCGAAAGCGCCGACTTCGCCGACAAGAGATAGAGATTGCTGTGGATCCGATTTCAAAGCTTGAAATGTCTCGACTCCTTCCTTGGTCTCAGCGAGAATACTTCCGAACTCGCGCAGAATGCGGTGGAGCTCTTGAAGCTGTGTGACCATCCCGTGACCGTGGCACGTGATTCGGGGACAGTGAGCCAAAAGCCTCAGTCGGCGACACAGCCGATGGAGTTCATCGTAGGAGGTGAAGGCGGCCGACAGCCTTGGATTTGACGTGAGTTAGGGTAGAACAGGATGAAGAAGATCGCGCACCGCGTCCGAGAATCGACGGCTAAGGAGAACACCGACTCGACGAACATGACACCCTTTTGCAGATCTCGAGTTACCAAGTCGGGATGGTGATTTGAGAGGGATGAGCGCAGCCCTGGGAGCAGACCAGTCAATCGATTGAAGTAGTCCTCGCCCCTGGCAGCGTCCTCGGTGGAATAACGCATGACAGGCTGTTCCCTCAACCACCGAACGTCCGATTGTTGCAGAAGAACATCAGGCTTTAGAGTGGACGAGAAGCCTGCACGTTTTAGCTCTTTCAAAAGGTCGCTCCATGCCTTTCGCTTTCGAACTGTGAGAGATTTTTGTAGCTTTTCTTTCTTCTCTGCGGGCTCATTCGGAATCGTTACCGCTGCAAGTTGTTTGCTAGTGACGATGATATTCACCGCGAGGTCGTCGACGATTAGGGCAGAGCGATCAGAGATCAGAGGGCCAATCTGACCCGAAAGGATACCGTCGAACTTGTCAAATGTACGAGCCAAGTTGTTGAGATGGGCCGCCTTTGCGATTAATCCGGCATCGGGGAAAACCGGAGCGGGGTTAGAGGCTGGGAGCGGTGGATGGGATATATGAAGCTCATGCGCCTCTGAATCGGTCGCCAACGGGAGACGCAGGCAGTCAGTCACCGGTTGTCGCAAAATGTCGCGGAATTTGCGGATGAGCTTGTACAACTGGTGATGAGTGCGCTGAGCACTGGCTTTCAACGCTTGTACGTTAACGTCCTTCCAGCTAGCCAGTTTGATGAATCCACGGAGCTCCTTCTCGAGAGCGTTTCGTTGGTCCGAAAGTGTCGTCGTGACGGTAGCGGAGAAGAGATTGTAGTAGGATCGGGTAGTATTCAAGATACGTGCAACACGATTCAAGATGTCTCGTTGGTTATCTAAGATGCGTTAGTGAGATATCGTTAGTGGACTGAGTTGGAATCTGACCCGATTTCGATTTAGCCAGATGTGTACAATACGCCTCGAACGTACTTAGCAACCGCATGCGTGTGTGAAATTGGCCGAGGGGACTGGCACGAATGAAATCGTCGAGGAGCGGGATAAGCGAGACGAGATACGTGGTGACAGCATCAAGAGGTTCTTGTTCAGCGGCGTCGAGAGGTCCGCCAACAGTCGCGCTGTACAGATGGAACCACCATTCCGCGACGCCGTCTTCGAACGCATGTGCCTGCGACTGCAGAAGACCATGCCAGCACGCTAGTTCCATGCGCCGCCACTCAACAATCAGGTTGGTGAGAGCGGCCTGGTGATCCTTGAGGGTATTGTGACGATTCGAATAAATCTCCCAGTCTGCTGTCTGCAGGAGAAGCTGTTCGAGGGCCGATAATACCTTGGCAACGGGACTTCCGACGTGGAGACTGAGAACCGCATCGCAGCAAGTGAGAAGATGGTGGAGAACCATCTGGTCCGGCCATTCCGAGACCAGACCCTGAAGACGGAGTTTGAGGACATCGACCACAGCAGTCGCCTTCTTTGCCTCCGCAATGTTTGCGTCGGTATAGAAGTTGTAAAAATCCCCGGAGCGAGTTTTCAAGGATGATAGACGGCCGTGGAGGAGCGAAAGTTGGAGTGACAGACTCTCGGCGTCCAATGCGTCGGTCAGGGATGAGAAATGACTTTTGAGAAGATGCTCAATAGTATCGCTGCAAAGATGGCTGAATAATCTTTGACCGTCGGGGTATGAATCCCCGAAGAGCGCAAAGTGCAGCTTGGTGAGTTGGTCTATTTCTGCCGCTTGCACGTGGCCCTGATCGTGACCGTGACCATCTGTGACACCGCCGTTTTGAGCGTCCGCATCGAAAACGTCCTCAAACGAAGGGAACAGGGAGAGGAATTCACGCTCTTCCATCTCCGCCTCCCCAACATCTTCGTAGTCTTCTTTGCGACGATACAGCGAACTCGAAGCCGCTTCCTCCTCCTCTTTCCGACTGCGGTCAATCAGCCATAGTCGCTGAGCTTGCGCGTATGCAGTCTCGATAAAACTGAGACGATGGCCAATGTCTGAGCCAGGAAGAGTAGCGTGGGCCACGGCAGCAATGTTGAGCAGTATATGCCTGAATGGCGCGACGGCGGACGGAGCAGAGGATGAGAGCGCCAAAATCGATGATGATGCGTGCATCGACGGGAACGCAACAAGTGCAGATGAGAAATGGTCAAGACTGGGGGAGGATTGGACAGTGCTCGCAATGAGTCGCAGACCGAGCCGAAGATGAAGCGTCGCCAGCTTGAGTGGTCCGCTCAGGTCCGCGAAATCCGCGTAGACCGAGTCGAGACGCTGAGAAAATCCAGCCATGGATTGTTGCAAAACATTTTCCCGAAGTAGAGCTTGCTCATCAAACGAAGTCAAGAGTGGTTGGACTTTGGCTACGACGTGTGTTTGGAATTGAGCGACTTCGGACCAAAACAAGTGCAAGCGCGACACATTTTGACGTTTGGGAACCTTCGGTTGTTCGCGCAGTCGCTGTTGAGTGTCTGCCAGTTGACCGTCGAGATATCGAATGATGACGTTGTCGCGACCACCGGTCACGGCATGCTCAAGTCGTGAATGTAAGAGGATTTGTTGACTGAGCAACGCCTCCTGGCCCGCCCAGAAGCGGGTCGCATAATTCTGCATCGCTGCAGGGTCCACTGGCGCATCTGGGACAAACAAATCGAAGACGAGGCGACTGAGTGCAATCCAGGAAGATCCCAACTCCACGATTCCTGGTTGAGCAACCCATCTCCCAAGAGCTGGTCGGAGATGACGGGCGACAGCATTCCGGAAGGGCTGGTTATCCGCTGTACTGACGACGTCGAGAAGTTGGCTCAGAGAGTCACGTTTTGGTTCTCGGTCGACGAAACAACGATAAATCTGAATCGCAGTTAGAGGGAACGAGGTTGAAGAAACTCAACCTCACCAATGAGATCGCCTGTTCAAGCATCGCTGCGAGCTGATCCAGACGAGAATCATGTTGTTGCGAGTGTAGTTGAGCTAGTTGGGCACAGCGACGAACCTCTCGCTCGAACGAAGCAAGGTTGGCGAGAGAGCTGCCTTTCGGATCACTGCGATCGATCAGTGAGTGATGTTACTGATGATGATGATCGCTTACCAAGCAGACAGCACTGAACGCAGTTGAAACGGGCGGAAAAGCATCGCCGGCCCTTCCTACCAATACGATGAGAGTTGAATGGTGTAGGGATTGTCCATCTTACATCGTATGTGCTCGTCCAAATGTCGCTCAGCCATTGCGTTTGTATGCGAAGAGTGGGCCCGAATGTATCTGGCAATACGTTAATCCAAACTTCGGGGCACTCTTTGGACCGCACCTTTTCCGGCATCCGCTGCCCAGGCCAAGTGCTGATAACCAACAAGATGAAGTAGTGGGCTCGTTGCCCGCACACACTCTATCTGTATCAGTTGTTCAACGGTGTTTGTCACATTCTGCGTCCCTGTCAGAGAGCACGATGTCATAGACGGGAAACGCACGATATCGGGATAGGCTATGAGCCCCAGCTCGACGGTTAAGCAAGCAAAATCAACAACGACGCCCGGAATAGCTCTTTCTTGAGCACTCTCCTCCAAGCGCTACAAACAAGTATTAGAATTGTACTCGTCCGATCGGAAAGGTCGAACCGAGAGAATATCTTGTCGAAGCTTTTGAATAGCCAGGTTTGCATCATCTGAGCGCGGCTCTTGTAAAGAGGCAAGGCAGATGATGTCCAAACACTGACGACGCAGGGCTGTCGAATGAATGAGTAAAGAGCATCAACCTTTGACATCGAGCTCACCATGATTGTTTGGATTGTCCTCCAAACACAGCGCGAGTTGATTCAAGCGCACGAAACTCGAGTCAGAGTCGAAAGCACCCAACGAAAATTTTCTCCAAATCTCATTGATTCCCAAACCGCACGAAAGAGCGATGATTTGCTGTAGGGCCTTCGCATGAGTGAAAAGTGCCCCAAATTCGAGCGGGTAATCTTCCAAGGCCGCGACGAGCCATTCTGTGATCACATGGACAACAGAGTAGTCGAAATGAGACTCGGCCAGAACTTGTCGCAGTTGGTTTGCATATCCCAGAGTTTTTGTCGCCAGTTTCATCGCCACCTGCTCAACAATCAGAGGAGGGAAAATAGGATCGATAGTCACTCACGGTACTTGACGACCAGGCGGGCGATGTCAGGCTCTGGAGCATCGCGATACTCAGACTTTGAGCCTCTACAATAACCGCTGCGATCTCGGTCGACGCGCGCGCATTTCCGCTAGACCTGTCGGACAACTGAAGTTCTGATGGGGTGTCTGCGAGATGAATATAAACGGCGACGTCAAGATCTATCGCTCTCAGAAGTGGATACGCAGAAGCATCTTGTCGGTGTTTGTTGGTCGAGTTCAACGCGAAGCTCAAAGGCTAGGCAGTGGTAAATAAGCAGTCCGATTGAACGCATTGACATACCTGAGCCGAGACGAAGTCGAAAGGTAAGCCGCTGGAATGAACATATGCATTCCAGGAGGCGAGAATCGCCGTCTCGAGATTCTTGGTCGGAACTTGTTCCACCAATTTCACGACCAAGTCAGCGGTACCCCTCAAATGCGCAACGATACGCCGAAAGAGGAGTCTGTGCTGAGGCGGGATGCTGCGGGCGAGGAAGGAGAAAAAGGCGGGAGATGCCTGAGATAGCGATGGGTAGTCCATCAAGCTTGACAATGCAGAATGGTGATCGAGGGTGCGAGCGGATGAGATGCTGTCTTCGACACCGACGATACGGCCAACAACCAAACCACGCCGCAAATCATCGAACGTCGCCGCATCGATGCCTTGGCCCGAGATAACGGGCAGCCGGTGGAAGTCTTGCAGGATCGAAGAGTCATCAGAAGTTACCGGAGCAGCGAGGTATACTTCAATGCCTCTATTACGCATTGCTCGAGATAGTTCTCCATACTGCGGATCGACGGTCATGAAAATACGGAAGTTGGGATGCGGCTTGAGAACTTGAACGGCGCCATCAACGTATCCGCGTTCGCTGAGAGTGATGAACCCATCCGGTTCGCAGAGGGAGTTGAGACGATCCAATACCGATGGGCTGCACAAGTTGGCGCCATCGAGAACAATCCAATCGCCCTCCTTGATGGCACGGACGAGCGGGCCATCCACCCACTCAAAATGACCAGGGCCCGCACGGGACTCGACAGAATGTTGAATCTGTGATTTTAAGAGCTGGAGCTTCGTCGAGTCATTGGTAATGGGAAGGAGACTGTCGATAACAGCGGTTGCAGCTTGGAGAATTCCGCGTGAGTTTTCATGACGAGCTTGGCGAAGCTGGTGATGGGCGAGATGAAAAGAGGGTAGAGATCCGGCGGTAGAGTTGTAATGAGAGTCCGCGATTGAGAGTAGCTGATCCACAAGGTCTGCCAAATGGGCGTTGCTGTTGACTTGCTCGAAACTGCCGAGAATATCCATAGTATCAGTAGCGCTATTGAGCGATATGTGACGAAGCAGGCGTCCTGAGAGGTTAGCTAAAGTGCTGATGAGCGCATTTTTGCCGGTGTCGCGACCTCCCGTCACAATTGCAAGCCAAGATTGGGCGACACAATGACCCACCGATTCCAGGCCAGGTAAATGCGATTTGAGGACACGGCCGGGACGAGAAAGACTGCCAAGATTGTGGCGCGGGGAGTGAAATGTACCGATCTGAAGATAATCCGTTGAAACGGCCCAGCTCGGTGTAGTCGGGAGTGACTCGGCTTGGAAGATGTGGTCGAACAGCTTTCGCGTTCGGAGTTTGTCCTCGGGTTCCCGGAAACGATCGAGATAGACCGTTCGAAGCAGGTCCTCAGGATGTGCAGCAGGCTTGACGTTCCGAAGAAGGGACGCCCATCGAAGTACATCGCGCAAATTGAACTCCCATGGACTACCTGATCGAGCGAACGAACGCTTGACAGAGACTTCTGAATTGAGCGCACTATTGAACGCAATCATCGCCTGGAGTATGGCTTCGTCGATGGAAGGGAAGAGATGTTGACAGACGAGCAGCAAATCACTCGGCGTGAGCTCTTCGACGTAGACCTTGGTGAAGCGATTCACAAATGACTTTGGCAAACCCTTGCGTCCACCACCTTGATTGAGAGGATTTTGGGCAGCAAATATGCGAAAGTTAGGATGGCGGGTGAATGAGCGGGAGAGCTCCGGGATGTAGACGGTGCCACGGTGATCGAGGACGGCATTCAGACCTTCGAGGACGGCCTGGGGTGCGAGGTTCATCTCATCCAGCAGAACCCAGTCTCCGCGCTGCAGGGCTGTGAGGAACTCGGCGTCTTTCCATGCAAAGACATGTCCCTCCATCGGCAGATCGGAGCCGAACAAATCTGCAAGGTCCGTTTGCTCCGAGAGATTGATCCGACACAGTCGATGTCCCGTGAGCTGAGCCAACGCGGTCACGAGACTGGTCTTTCCGACACCCGGACTGCCCTCGAGAAGGATTGGCTTGCGCACTTGTAGAGCACGTACAACGCGCATCGCGTTATCCTGCGATGTCGGCGCGCGCAAGTTGAATGCGGGCACCGAGCCTTCCTGTGGTCCTCTCGCCACTGCAAAGGTTCCCAGCTGTACCCAACGCGTAGGATCCAGGCTGGGAATAAACGCATCGACGGCGGAGAACGGCACCAATTTCTGCAGCTGAAGTTGTGCTTCGTCTTTCAGCCGCCGAATTGCATCTGGAGAGTAACCTGTGAGTTGGGGTAAAGATGCGAGGCCGTCGAGGACAGTCATGTTTGCGGCATGGTGCTGTAGAATAAATTTAGCAGTCATCATAGAGCATAACGTATGTGCTCACGAATATCTCTCCCGTCAACATTCCCTCCTCAGCAGAGACGGCGTTTGAGAACTCTACCCATGCCTGAGGTTTCCATGAGAAAACGATAATGTAGTAATGCCGCCGCTACGTACCAGAGTATCTCGCAAACTAAACACGGAACGATCTCCGATCTTGGTCGACACCCATTCCGTGAAGTCGAGAACTTTGCTAGTGTATTGGTGAAGAGTCTCGTACTTCCACATCTGCTCGACGATGAGCTCCAAGTCACGCCGATCGTCCAGAGGAGGAACCCAGATTTCGGTGAAGCGGTTACGAAGCGCAGGCGAGAGCTCCTTCTTTCCGTAATCGCCGCCGGGGTTCATTGTTGCCACTAGCTTAAAGTCGTCCGCGGCCGTGATCATGGGATTCTCCAAATCATCGCCGCCGCGCTCAGCGAGCACGAGAGTACGAGCCGGTTCCAATACGCTATTCAAGCGTTCCAAGACAGAGTCGTCGGCCAGGGATATTTCGTCAAGAAGAAAGACGTCGCCCGAGCCCATGGCCTCGACAAGAGGGCCATCGTGCCACTCAAAGATCGCCTTGATGCGGATACAGTCGCGCTGAAGGGCTAGTAGTCGCTTACGCAGCTCGGGCTCCACCGATGCAGACTCGAGAGCGCCTCGTAATGTTCGTTCGACAGATTCTACGTCTGTCGCCTCGAGGGTCACGCCCAGTGGTCGGAGGGCCTCAAGAGCGGCTCGGTGGACGTCGGCTTCTCGAGCCGCGCGATTTCTGACTGGACGGAGTCCTCCAATCAAGTCAGCAGTTTCGGTGTTCTGGTGGCAGTTGAGAGCGTAGAGCTTCTTGGAAGTGGTTGTGGCAAAGAGTTGGCAAACGGAGGTCTTCCCGCATCCGGTCTCACCGACAAGAAGCACTGGTTCGTTGTAACGCAGGGCCCGGCTAACCAAGACGAACAAACGCTGCATGCCACGCGTCCAGATAAGATCAGACGATCCCGGCGGGATGGGACATCCCAGATATTCAGCAAAGTCGAATGCCTGGTTGTGGAGGTCGTAGATGCCGATCTCGTTAATCTTGACGCCCATAACTGATTCGATGACCTCCTTCACCACAACCTTGTCATCATCTCGACGCGCGCGCTCAGCTAGCAACATGTATCCGTTTTCGGCGAGCTCTTGATAGCCGACGGCATCCCGACCAGCCCACCGGAACAAATCACGGAGAGTCGCAAAACTCTGCTTCGTCTCGAAAACACGGCTAGCCTGACGACGCTTCTGTAGCTCACGGAAGACGCTGACGATCTTTTTGCCGTAGGACGGTGCAATGCGACACCGTTGACATAAGATCGTTTCCAGTTCCGCCTGAGGAACGTCCTCGAAATGAACCTCTAGGAAACGATTGCGGAAAGCCCGAGAAAGAACCTTTCTGCCGGCATAGAGACCGGGAGGGTTTTGGGTGGCGAATAGCATAAAGTGGGGATGCGGCCTCACGACCTCTTGAGTTTCAGGAATAACAAGTTCGCGATTGTCGTCGAGCAGTCGGTTTAACGCCTCCAACACGTCCGTTGGGGCCAGATTGAGTTCGTCGAGTACAATCCAATCGCCATTTCTGAGCGCACGGACCAGAAGACCGTCCTTGAAAACAAGTTTTCCCGTCGCGGGATCCGACACGTACGACCCAATGTACTCTTGGATGTCGGTGTGTTCGTGGTTGTTGATTCGCACAAATCGATGACCAGTCCGTTTAGCGAGATACTCAACAGAGCTCGTCTTGCCGCTCGAAGTGGGTCCTTCGATCAAAACGGGAAATCGTCGCGTCAGAATGATTCGGGCGAGGTCAATCAACTTGGTTTCCACGGAAGGAGTCATTATGTAGTCCTCGACTGCATCGGGTTCGACGGGACCTCTTTCGAGATAGAATGGACCAAGTTTGAGGAAATTGTCCCCTTGAGGTGCCGGGGGCTCTTTCATGAGCAATGATCGCGGATTTCGAACACCAGCCAGGATATGCTTGTGCGCAAGGGTGGTAACGGTTTGAGCGCTTGGCGCATCCAAAACCATCGTGAAGGCCATCACACATCCTTCCCAAAGTGCTCTTCGGAGACCGTACACGTGAGCGATGTCCGCTGCAAACGTGAGGGCCCGCGCAAGAGTCCGCATGCTGTAGTGCGGCTTGTGGTTTGAGCCGTCAGCGATGCGCCGCCCATCAGCCAACTCTTTAACCACAGAGTAAAACTGCGCGATATCCATGATTGCGGCCTTGTCACCCACAGCCTTGTCCCCGATGTATTGCGTCACAATAGCCAGCAGCGTTTCCCGATCGGCGTCTGGGGAAGGAACGTCGATCTCTGTGAATCGAGAGCGGATATTGGGAGGTAGGTCCTTCTTGCCCACGTCCGTAGCCGGATTCATGCATGCGAAAAGGCGAAAGTCGGGGTGACGGGGAACAGCTTCCAATGAACCTTGTTCGGTTAAAGTGATGGAGGATGTAGGGCTATGGAGCAAGGAAGATATGCACTCGAGCGTTTCCGGGCTTGCGAGGTTGATCTCATCTAGCAGCACCCTAAACGGAACCAAGTGAGATTGATGTGATTTTCCACATGGATATGCCATACCAGTCTCCGGAGCGCAACGCCTTCACAAGCGGCCCCTCCACAAAACCGAAAGCAAATTTGCCCTTGGCTTGCACGTGTTGCACCTCGAAGTGCTGGATTTCGCTTTCGAATGCCGTCCAGCTTGCTTCGGAAACTTTCAAACCGTGTTCAAGTTTTCGTTTCTTCCGCGGGGTATCCAAGTTGTCGTTGGAATCGAGCCTGAAACAGTTATTAGGCGTCGTAGAATGACGTCGGGACTCACTGAATATTGTCCTCTTTATTCCTTCCCTGAATTCTTTCCTTCGCCAATCTCGCACTTTCTTTCCACAATCCCACCGCTCGCTTCCATCTTCCCTCTGCAACAGCCTTCCGCACCTCTGTCTCGAATTTCTCATTCTTCCGTCGGCTGAATGTGCCCCCGAACAATTCCAAGAATCGCTCATGCAAGGTGGACCCTGGAATTCGCGCATCTATGGGCTTGAATCCGCCGACGAGGTCCGCCGACTCCGTTTGATGCGATAGGTTGAGTGAAATCAGTGGTCGGCGGAGTATTGAAGAAAGATGCGTCACGACACTTGTCTTTCCCGTCCCAGTCTCTCCAGTGAGCAGTACGGGTTCTCCAAGAGCGACTGCTGTAGCTATCCTCGAGAGGAGCGAAACGGCTGGTCTGTGCATGGCAAACGGCCGGGAGTTGGCCAATGAGATTGCTGCTTGAACTGGTCGGGCGGGCAAAATAGTACGTCCCACGCAAACTGCGACTGCTTGTCCGTTGGCGTCTTTCTCGACAAACCATTCAGGTGCTCGGCCGCTGAGTACCCAGACTCGCCGTTCGTCATCCAGCCCGAGGTGTCGCGCTATGAGTTCCGCAATGGTCTGAAGGTGGCTATGGGCCGCGGAAGTTGTTGCGCCAGCCCCGAAAAAGACATCGCGAGCCTCAAGGTAGATCTCCTCCCTGAGGGCCGGGTTGGTGAATACGGAGGACAACGAGACACTCTCCTCCGACTCTACGTCCATCGCCGCAAACGAGTCCGGTAACAGTCGGGCGAGGCGAGTACAAAACTTGTCCAGTTCGCGCAAGCCAATGTCCCTCGTGGATGCCGTCTGGCCCAGTTGTCTGAGCGATTCCCAGAGATGGATCAGGGCTCGGGCTGGGGTACCCTGGAGAAGGGGGAAACGCGAGTTCAGGATGGTTTGCAACTCTCCCAGTGTTGGCGAGTGAAGAATGATCTCGTGCAATTTATGTGCGCCAAAGAATAACGGGGGAGGAAAGGATCCAGTGCGCGAAGGAAGTACAGATCGAGTCGCAAAAATGGCGAATCCGTCGGCAGCAACAACGCGACCGCGACTGGGAACGTCCAGGGATGCACGTTGCCCAATCCATTTGCCGAGTCCCAGTGATTCGACCAGAGGCTTGACGACACCAAGAACTTCATTGCTCCCGCGATCGATATCCTCGAACACCACCCACTTGCCCTGGCGCATGGCACGTACCAGAACACCCTCCTTCCATTCGAATGTACCCGGTTGAGTGGTGGAGGAAACGTATGAACCGAGAAGCGACCGGGGGTCAAGCGAGGTATCAGCTAGATGAATGTGAACGAGCTGGTTGTCGTTTCCAGGATGTAGGAGATGTGCGAAGTGTGAAAGCACAAGCGACTTTCCCGCAGACGGAGGGGAGGTTAAAAGTGTTGGGAGACGGAGCGACATGTAGGTGGCGAGAGAGCGCAGTACTTTGCTGGTCGTCGGGGTTGGGACAAGAGGAGAATTATCTACGATTGAGTCGGTCGAACGCAGAAGCAAAACTCCCTCGATGTTGACCAAACGAGGACTGTAAAAAATTAGCTATGCACCGGACGCGCGAAAAGAAAAACGAGCTTCAAAGCGACAGGCTCCATTGAGTCTACCGGATCGTCCCCAGAGAGCTTTTGATTCATCAATATTTCCTTTCTTATGTCCTGAACCCGCTGCGCCTCGACCAATGGCATGATCCAGGCATCGACCTCCTTCCGACTGCCGTCCCGATCGAACCCATAATGCAAGGGACATTCAGTGAATCCTCCAAGCACTCGATGCTCCAATTTTTCGCGCTCTGCTTCGCCCATACCACTCTGCAGCGCGTAACAACGAATGGCCAATAGCCGGACTGCATCGTCCATTCCGGGGGTCCACATGAGGCGGGAGAGTGGAAGGAGGGACCAGTCATGATCACCAGGGAGTTGGCGGTTGGCTTGGAGGATGCGATAGTAGGCAAGAAGTAGTCGATGCAAGCGCAGGGTTTCAATGGATGTTGGCGACTCGATAGCGGCGACAAACGCGATCGGACCGTTTGAAAACTCGGGCCGAAGTATAATAGCATGCAAAACACTGCTGAAAGTTGAAAAAGAAGAGTGTATAAAAGAAGCTACCCACGGAAATAATTCTTCATGCACTTGAACGAGATCGCAAATGGCCTCTAGCTGCGCCTCGGTATTTTGGGTTTCGTCTAGCCACAACGCACATAAATGGAGCAAAATTGAACGATAGGTCGTTGCAATAAGCCATGTGAGATCTGGGGAGGAGAGTAGATGCGAGAGCACGGCGCAAAGTTGAGTCGTCGACTGCGCGGCAGTAATGGTGGAGACATGGGGAGAGTCTGGAGGGAGGAGAGAGATCAAGTGGCGCGTTTGGCTGAGATTGAGGGCGAGTGGTTGATGAATAGCACTGTACCCGTCGGAGTCGAGCATTGAAAAAGAAATTTATGCACTGTCACAGCGGTGTGACCTCGCTTGACTCCAGATGGTAATCTGCTGCGTCCGTCCAGCACAATTCCCGCTCATATCCCACAGTCCGCTCAGCAGTCCCATGGAATCCAGACCCTCCTCGAGGCGGAGAAAGATGCCGCCAAGATCGTCCAGCAGGCCCGCCAATGTGTGTCCTAGCAACTCGACACCACACTATTGCTCACTACACCGTAGACCGCGTCCAGAAACTCAAGGATGCCCGCGCAGAGGCATCCAAGGAGATAGAGGACTACAAGAAGGCTAAGGAGGGCGAATTCAAGGCGTTTGAGGCATCTGTGCGTCGCTTACTTCCCTCCGCTTCGCGCCTCATGACCCCTCTAGCATGCCGGTACGACGTCGAGTGCCCAAAGCGCGGTGGACAAGGAGACGGAGGTGTCACTGAAGAGCATAAGCGATGCATACACCAAGAATAAGGACGACGTGGTGAACAAGCTGCTAGACCGAGTTGTGCTCGTCAAGCCTGAGCTGCATCGAAATCTCAAAGCACAGTCTTAGATACACACTCGTCGATACCACGGACCGATTACAACACATTAATTAAAGGCTTTTGTAACATAGTGAGCTGTTAGAACTACGAAGGGCTAAAATATGGACACAGCGATACTCGCCAGTAAGTGTAATACAATAAAGCGCATTAAAGTCAAGAAATTATCCAGCTAGCGCGATTCGTGAGCAAGCCATTGCAGTCCGACGGGCATGTTGGTTCGGTCTGCTTCCAGAGAAGACGTCTTCGTCGACCGGTGGGCGCCTGAATTCCAAGAGTCAAGCAGCCCACTCGACTTGAGCGATGGGAGGGACTCTCCCAGCCTGCCGCTGCGCGGAGGAAGATCTGCATCCACATCGTTCTTCAATCGACGAGAAAGCTCCTCCTTATCGAGAGTAGCAAACACAGGAGGAGGACCTGACCAGCTATTGCTGTGGTTGTGCAACCGCAGTTCGTCGAGGGATCGACCAAGAGGGAACATTTGCGAAGCTGTTGTGAGTGGAATCAAACGCGGATACGCCGATTCGGTGCGGTGGAGGACGAGCGGGGCGACACGGTCCGATATTCGCAGTCCGCATACTTCCTCGTATTCGTCGCACCAGCCTCGGATTTGGGCATCGTCCCGGTTGCAGTATTTTATCTGGATCTATGCAAGTTGAGTCTTGTGAACCTTGCTTCCCGCGAACGCTTACCCAAATAATAGCACCCACTAATAGCCACGATTAAGCTCATGAGCAGAGAGAGGAAACGCGAGGCTCACTTAGCATGCTTTTCTTGGCTCTGTCGCCGAGCATTTGCATGATCAGCTCCAGTCTTGAGGTGGTCCACTGCGGCTGCGGAGAGGAGGGAGGTTTCATTGACTGCGAGAGTAATATGCTCCGTCCCTCGATGTTTGGTCAGTCAAAATTTGAGGGTCCGAGAATACTCTTACAGCATGCAGGGCCAGCACAAAGCCCACGTAACAAACATGCATGCAACAGAAACACCATGCTCCCGTGTTCGAGCTTGTTTCGAACATCGACTGCTGTACCTCGAGGTTTGGCTCTGAAAATCGCAAATTCTCCGGAAGATTTGCCAACCATTCCTGTCAAGGCCCGTCAGAAGGCGAGGGTGTCTCAAAACGACACAAACCTCTCCGCGTTTCTCCAAGTCTGTATAGTTATTCAAGTCGGTATCTGGGCCTAGGGTGAATGAGCCGGTGTATGTATATCAACGAAATGGCACTACGATTTAGAAGGTGTTCCGTCTGTGTATAAAGCGACAGGATTCGGATGAAGTGCCCGAGCTCAGAGGTAGATTGTGCGCGAACAGATGGATACAAGTGTTCTGTCGCAAAAATGAGCACTCGGCTGGGAGGAAAAGGCAGAAGTACCAGGAGAAGGATAATGAACCGCAAGCTCGAAACTTGTTTCATCGACGGGTAGACGAAGACGAAGCTGATTCTCACTTAACGACACCTGTCGCTGAGTGTAGATGGAACAAGCGAGTTCCATCGCGTGGATAACCCAAAAGATCCGTCGACCACATTCTCGCTCGATCGAGGCTTGTATCAAGTCAGGCGAAAGAGCAGAGCCGGCAGCCGGTTCGGGGTTATAGATGCCCATAGCCTGCACTATCTGCAGTGCCAGGTCTACGCGAACAGTGAGACGGCGAGCTAGTGAGAGAATTGACTATACCGCGATAGCGAGCAGTAGCATCCTTGGAGGCACTCATGAGCAGACACAATGCCTGGGCAGTGAAGAGACTGGCGTCGCAGATGAGATGGCCTGAGCCATCGAACATCTGCGATATAGCCTCTTGCGCAAAAGGCCTGCCCGAGAGACGCGGGGGACCGGTGGAACGGAACCTTGGCTGTCGGGATAACGGAGCAGCAAGAGCGCATATGGTGTACAAAAGGTAGGAAGGGACGCGATTGTGGGCCAGTGCCGCAGAGAAACTGGGCTTGTGGAATACTGCTCGTGCGGGATGGCAATGGGTGAAGAATACTGGAAGGGTGGTTGAGAATGGATAAGAGCTACAGCAAAGATAACTCACAGTTGGTCAACTCGCGGGTGAGAGCATGGTCGAGGACCAAGGGTGCCGTTTCTTGACGCGAATTGCTCTTGACCCGTTTACGACTCGAGTCCTGGTCGTCGGGATAGACGTTGGAGCGCGAGGGAATGTTGCGGGACGGTGTTGACGCGTCTGGCTTGGGTGCAGCGACTGGACGGCCGGAGGCGTCGACATACTGACAAGGCTTGGACGAGAAAAAGCAGTTGCTGCACGGACTCCTCAAGTTTCCATCGCATCTCCGCTTACTCTTATGGCAGGCGGAGCAGGCCTACGAAAATAATTAGTCCGTTGTGTATTCGTCCACAAACGAGGAGGTATACCTTTGCAAGACGCTTCCGCTTAGGACCTTTGGCAAGCGACTTTGTTTCTGGGTCGTCCTCAGGCTGGGAAGAGTGTTCATAACCCGCCTGGAAAGCAAAGGACGCGGAGGAGCCGTCCATTCGAGGCCGAGACCCGACCCGGCAGGTGGGGGACAGATGCAGAATCTGTACACCCTGGTCAAATCAATTTTGCGAAGCTGCATCTGACTCTCGCGCCCTTCTCTCTACTCACACCCGTGGGTCGGTTTGTCCGGCGGCGAAGGGAGTATCCGACATGACGCTCGACCACATGCCAAGCCACCACGCGATGCAGACGGAAAAAAAAAAAAGATAGTTGCAAGTGCTAAGTAAATACTGTAGGACCTCTGGTAAGGAAGCGACTCCATGAACTAAAGACGGCTCCAGCTGAGACCCTGCTTTGCTCTAGATTCTGCTGTAGCGATGGGCGAGGGAAGAAAACAACCTCAGCACCGACAATAGCGAACCAAGAAATGAGTGAGGGTCGTGATTTGTGACCGCTGCCTTTTATGGGCCGCTGGTAAGCGAGCGATCCGAGTCGAGCGGGTATAGAATAATGTTTTAACGGAATTTCTACTGTACATCCACAAGCGCGCTCTCCTCAAACAGCTCTCCGTGTTTTTGCGGATGTGCGACGGTCGCAGCAATCTTTGGCCGCTTCTTCGCCTCAAGCTCAGAATGCCATGCGTCAACCGCCTTGCCAACTTCGCTGTCCAGACATGAGCTTAATGCCATCATCTCTCACAAGAAAAGACTAACCCTGGGGCATATGTCCGAGCAAACAGCGCGGCTTCCGGCGCTCGTTGCGTTTCGATAAGCAAGTCCACACAGGCATTGGCGTCTCCCAGTTGCAGCAAGCTGGCAAAGGCCAGATTGTTTTGTCCCTTCTCCACTGCGTTTTGTTAACAATCACGGTTCCGAGCGTGGGCGCGACGACTAACCAGCTTTTGAGGAGAGTGTCGCAAGTCCTTCTCGGTCTCCCGTTGACAGCAGAAGCAGCATGAGCGCACTGAGGTCATTGCCCTTCTCGAAGCATTCCCGGGCAAGATCGAATCTCCACGCTCCTAGTGCACGGTCTCCCAGTGATTTCCACTTGAGCTCTGCCTCGAGCTCCGGTACCGTCCGTACGATCGTCAATGCAACGTCTAGGTCATCCAGTTGCAATGCGAGATCAAACTTGTGGTCCGCGTCGGTCGTTACCTTGAGAGCAAGCTCCTTGAGACCTGCGTAAACCAGTCACTAAATGTGGAGCAAGCAATAAGATAAAATACCTCTGCCCTCCAGGAAACGCGCAACCTTGTTGAGCTGGTCTTTAGGGAGTGTCGGTAAGATCTCGTTAGCGGCAGCCATATCGTTTCGTAGAACAGCCGTCTGGTATTCCACCACGCCCAAAGAGAGACTGTAACTGTGAATGTTCACATCCTTGTCGGCTAGGTAGACACGGTTGTGCGCGGGGATGTATCCCAACAAGTATAATGGCCTGAAAAATCTCAATACAGGGCACGAAAACTGGCCAAATAACCCACGTATCGAAGGGGCTGATGCTGTAGGACTCGGTCCCAACAAAGTAAGCGAGTCTGTTAGTCGTGGTCGTGTATATGAAGCAATCGCCTATCCATTTGGCCGTTTTGACGCTGAGGAATATTGAGTTGAATGAAGGCATATATGGGCATCTTACACGTCGGAAACATCCGAAACGACCTCGAATGACTCCTCGACACCCTCATCGGAAATTTCCGAGCCAGATGCAAGGATGGTGTCATACACCTGTCGGTCAAACCGGAGGATATAGAACGCATCGTCGGCGCAAATGGCCACGAGCTCCCCGGTCCCGGACCAGAATACCTGGCAAAGATTAGAGAAAATAAAAGCTAACAAGACGACGCACATTTTTCGCATCTACGTCAATCCGGCGCACAATCTCGCCAGATTCCCAGTCCCAGAAAACGACGAAGCCAGGACCTCGAGCACCAAGAAGCGTTCCACCGTGCAATCCCTCAATTGCCCAGGTGCCGGCGCCCTTCATCGCGTTCCCTGACCGCTCCTTGAAGTTTTTGTACATCTTGAGTTTAACTTTGGTTTCGAGGACGGCGTAGGTGTTGGAATCCGGTGCCCATGCGAAAGATAGGCCATTGCCAAACGACTTGTTGCGCCAGGCAAGAGCGGTGTACGTAATGTACTCGCCGTCTCCGACAACAGTGACAAAGCGGCCGTTGGGAGAGTGGATGAGTGAGGACGCATATATTTCCGTGTGCCCAATTTCTTTGGATGAGAGACGCAGGCGGGAACCGTCCGCAGTATCTGCTGTAGGAGCGTCGATGGTTTGGAGATTGCCCGAGAGGACTTCTTGGTTGCGCGTAAAGATGAGTTTGCCGGAAGGGTCCATGCTTAACGTGGGTTCATCGCGTCCGAGCTAGAATACTAGTTAACGGGGGGGGAATTTGGTCGAAGCGTTCGCATGCGCACCTTGATAACGACCACACCCTCGTCGAAACCGAAAGCCACGTCGTTGGCGCCTTTCCGCAGAGCAATACACCATGCCCGCTCGAGCGCGTAGCTCAATGTGTTCTCTATACGGTACGCGCCACTGTTCCAAATCTTGACAGTCCCGTCCTCGCTACCACTAATGATCAAGGGCAGGTTGGGGTGGAAGACGGCAAAGGAGACGTTGTTTGTGTGACCCTCCATGGTCTGTACGCAGCTCTTGCTGAGATAGTCCCACACCTTTACGGTCTTGTCGTCGCCGGTTGTGACAAGATACGGCTTGTCTGTGCCAGGGTAAAAGTCGACCGAGTTGACGCCCTTGTCGTGGGCATCCATTGTAAAGTTGGCTGTCGAGGAGCCGATGCTCCACATCTTGACAGTGCGGTCCAGACAGGCGGTGGCGAATGTGTTCGAGTCTTTGGGGTTGAAGGAGATGTTCATGATAAAGTGGGAGTGCCCTTCGTAGACCTAACCGCAGGGTGAGCACTGAGCACACGATCGCGACACGACACGTACCTGGATGTTCTTCCAGCCCTTGTCCCAATCCCAGGCTTTTAGAGTCATGTCGTCGCTACCAGTGATTACGATGGGAGCGGTGGGGTGTACGGCGAGACATCTGATATAGTCGGGGTGGGCCTCGAATGCAGCGACTTTTTCATGGGTGTTGTAGTTGAAGACGCGGAGCTGGAAATCGTCCGAGCCGGCGACGAACCAGTTTTTGCGGGCGATGAACTTGCAGCAACGAACGGGGACCTCGGAGACCTCGAAAGTCTTTACGATTGCGCCGGTTTCGTGGTTGTAGATATTGACTGTGCCATTGTAAAGGCCTGCGAGGAGCCAGGGCTCTGTGGGATGGAAGTCGACGCCCTTTACCCGCTCTGACCTGCTGAATAGCTTTCGCTGTGGACGGTGAGGACGCGTCGATTCGGCAACGGAGACATACGTTGACTTCAAAAAGCATTGGTGGCAAGTCACATAGTGTGACACTGGATAAGCTTCCTTACGATCTGGCTTCTTCTCCGCGCCGATGCCGCAACGCGTACAGGTCCGAGCCCTCTTATAAGCCAGCCAATCTGCGGGAGACCAACTAACAAACAATGCACCCCCGCTTCTTCTACTCCCACGGCTTCCACTCGCGGCCCAGTCGCCTTGTCTGGTTCCTCATAGGGGGCTTGTCCGCTAGCTGGTGGATCCATCGCAAGCAATCCCACTACCCCAGCCTCGAGCAGCACTTTGGTCGTTGCATTCGCCAACCGGTTCCCCCGCTCCCCCAGAATCAGACTCAGAATCAGGACGACCACCGCTTGCGTGATCCTCGTCCACCTGCTCTGCCATGGGGCTACCCGGAGGCTCATCGTGAACGACAGTTTGATGAAGAGAAGGCCAAACTGCAGGCCATTGGGCGACAAGCAGAGGATTTTGTGCGCGGATTTCATGGCTCCCTTGCTTTATTCATTCGCATCCAGATGACCAAACTGTCTGAGGATGCACTCGACTCGGCTATGACTACGATGCAAGCACTCCAACGCGTAAGTTTCGACCCCTGTACAATCTCTCAAACACTCAGTACCTTGCACAGAAACTTGCCGAGCATCGCCAAGAACGCGAACGCGCACAGCGCGAACTCGAAAGACAGTTTGAAGAACAGAAGCAGAATCCTCATCGCTTCGTCTAATCCATCCACACTCCTTGTATTGCTCCTAATGTACTTATTCTCTATCACTATACACTGTCTCCCCGCTGCAACGTTGCACCCCTCACATTCACGTACGTCGGTGCCTGAGGGTCGAGATCGCCCTGCCCCTCCGCTGATAAAAGGTGAGCTATTGTGCCACGAAAACAAGTATCACGCACGAGTGGAGGACCAGAAGTAAGTGATCAGGCCCACTAGGACAAGCGCAAAGGCCACAAAGTACAGCCAGTACGGCGCGTAGTGCTAAGGAAAATTGTCAGGCACCCAGGAAAAAAAACAGGTGGAGAACATACGTAAAGGCCCAGTCCTGAACAAGCCAGATGAAAAGTTTGTTCGGCGTAGATGTGAAAAGACACATACCGAAAATAAGACCGTACCAATCCGAAGACAGTAAGCTGAGATTATAGTACGCGGACGAGGCCATGCGGTACAGCAGCGGGGCCACCGTGTACAGAATGAACATCGCAGCCGTGTAGGCAACGATTAGCCCGGCGGTTGCGCCGTTCCACGATGCGGTCTTCATGTCGTTGTGTTCCAAGCCTGCGGCTTGAGCGCCACAGATAAGGAATCCCCATAGTCCCAGTTGACCCACGACCTCGTACAGAGGACGCTTGCGAACCAACCACTCTTCAGTCGCGTTTGCTGCACAACAACTCAACGGACGAGGTTAAAAAATGCTGAAGAAGACTGACTAAAGCCATAGAGCGTAGCGCCGGCAACCATGAACGCGTCGCCTTTGCCACGAGAGGCCGCGGTCCAATCTTTGTTCGTAAGCTCGTCCGATGCGACAAGCAGTCCAAGACCAGCGACGCAGATAACGACCCCCTGCAAACAAGTCAGTACGTTCCGGCAAAGGCGAGGAATTCATACCATAATCTGGGTCCAGTGGTAGCCTCGACGCATGTACAGGTACGAGAACAGCATGCACACGGGAATCGCCCATCTAGATGAGTTAATAGCTAGGCGAATGAAAGAGAAATCTTCGTACGCGTCGAGAAGCATGCAAGATAATAGATCGGTGTACTCGTAGGCCTAGAAGAGCTCAGCCGTTTCCCAAGGCAGGCAGACTACACACCTTCACGACCATAAAATTGCCCTCGACATCACAGGCGGCCAAGATAATATCTAAAGAGAGTTGGACACGATAACACCGAGGACTAGCGGTTACATTTCCAGCCGTCGCGGAGAACAAGGCGGCCCCATCCAGCCAGACCGTCTATCCAGATATGAGAAAGTTCATAAGCCAATTCCAAAGACACGCACAGCGATACATGGTGTACGGGGTGTAGACGATGAACAGGGAGAAGTACCTAGCCATCGTCAGTCTGCGATCAACGTGCACGAGAGAAACAAGACGGACAAAAACACGTTTTGCGTGGTAGGAAGAGCCCAGTTCCTAAGCACTAGCTCGGTAGTCGTTATCTGCAGCCGCGATTAGCCCAAGTGAGTTAGATCCGCCCAAAAAAAAAATTGTATGCACGTTCGTGCAGGTGATGCAGAGCGATACGACTTGACCGGCCAGGAGACTGAGCGTGAATCGTTTCGTCCAAAGACTTTTGAAGCGTCGTCCTGCGCTGCGCAGGAAGGCGGGTACAGACGAATAGTCGATTGGTGGACGAGTCGGAGCATTGTACGAGAGCTCAGGCACTTCGTCGATGGATTGGGTTTTCTGGTCCGTCGAGTCCATGGCGGGCTAGGAGACTGGGTTAGACCAGCTTCTTGAGAGATGTTATATATCGTTCCAATGCCGTAAATCGAGCATATGGATAGATTCGCAGGACGGGCGCGGGACAAACCTACGGTAGGGACAGATTTCCAGGAGCGCCGCGGGACAGACCTTGGGTGGAGAGAAGGTCTCTGCAGCACATTTTTTGATTGCTGATCATTGACAGGATGTCTTCCAACCTTCCCCATCCGCACGAAAACGTAGGCTCTTCAAGGTGTTGAAGCAGAGAGATACCATAGCTGCCACAGGTCGAGCCCAAGGACTACAAGGAGCAATTCAAGGGTCAAGAACCGTCCAAGTTTGTAGAGTGAGCACACTGCAGGAACATCCGCTACGGCCTAAATCTGCCTAGTCCATGCGCAGCCGCCGCGAAAGCGAGCCTCAAGTGGTGAGTCTTGACGCTCTGTCTAGCGCTACTGTCGACCATTGAAAGCATGGACCTCAATAATTACGACAGAACGGAGTGTATGGATTATTTCGAGGCCTACCGGTGGGTCCGCCTTTCTCGCACCTGATCCTTATTTATAGCACTTTCGAAGGGATTGCAAGGCAGCATGGGTGCGGAAAACATATATATTTCCGTGATGGTTAGCCCTTACGCAGGTCAGATTGAACGCCGCAAGGACGACCGACGAAACGGACGCGAGGCGGACTGAGTACGGTACAACACTTTTACAAGACTAGGAGGTGGGCAACGGGGGAGGAGCGTCTGGCTGAGGAGCGAAGATGACATGCAGGGGAGGAGTCGTTTGGCTGTCGTCGCTTAGCACAGTCGCGATAATAGAACGTCCTGCGAACGACCGTCCAGCCAGTCCTTTCATCGCCCGAGTAGCGTCGTCCGCCTTCTCGTACTTGACGTACACCCGACCCACTCCGGCCGCCTCATCCACCCGAAGCGCGTCTTGCGCACTGACCTGCCCTTCGCCTGGTGCCCACTTCTTTTCCTTCTTGATGGGTCGCGGGATGCGGACATCTTGGACTGGTCCAAAGTTCTGACACTCCTCCTTGACATCCTCGTAAATGTCTCCAAACTCTTCGTCGTCAACAAGGTCTTCCGGCGTGACCATATTGAGCAGCAGCAGGATACGCGCGTCTCCACCCGAGTTGTCGCCGGCAGGCATAATAGGCCGGGGAATTTCGGGGAATTGGTCGTACGGCAAGCCAGGCATTCCTGGCTTGGCTCCGACAGACGCACGTTGTACCACGAGGAACCGGTCGCCCAGCTGCATGCCATTGAGAGCTTGGATCGCGATATCGGTGGCCGTGGGATCGACGTATTCGAAAAAGGCGAATCCCTGTGAGGGTCTGTTAGTGTTCAACGACGCCAAACGACCAGCACTCGCTTTTGAAATCGCGTTTGCGGTCTCCCGCACGAGATTGAAAGCCTTGATTTCTCCGAAACTCTTGAGCAATTCCATGACCTGCTCTTCGTCCAAATACGACGGCAGACCACCGACAAATATCTTGTTGATAGTGTCTGGGACGTTCGTTGACACAACCCCAGGAACGTGGAGGGATCCAAAGTCGCCGCCGTAGTCCTTAGGACGACGGATCTTGAGAGGGCCGTTGATAAAGATGATTCCATCGAATGCCATTGCAGCAGAGGCATCTTCGGCGCTGCGGAACTGGAAATGGGTTTCAGAAGAGCCATATCATAGAAAAAAAGATCAAAATTACCTCGACAAACGCATAGTTTTTTTCATAGTTGCACTGAACCGCCAACACAGGACTGCCAGTGCCATTCGTGCCGAGTTTCATTTCCTCCATCTTTGCGTTGAAGAAATCAGTGAGATTTTGCTCGGTAACTTCGGGCGTTATGCTGCCAATGTAGAGGCGACGGGATTGACGAGAGAGATTCGGGTTGCCGCCGATTCCCATACCGAAACTTTGGACAGGCATGGGCGGAGGGAGGCCAGCGATACCGAGAATGGGGGGAATCTGCGTCCTATTGGCTCCGGGGAGATTGAAGAGACCTGGTGAGCGGTCGGTCAAGCAAGGAGGAGATGAACAGAGAGTGCATACCGGTCTGCTTGGCCTGCATAGCACTGTATTGCTCGTATCCAGGCGCACAGACGTCCCAGCCAGACGCTTTTCTGCGACGCTGGGTCAAGGGAAGACAACCTTCTGGAGTGGGAGAGCGTCTCTCTGGAGTGCCAAAGCCATCTCTCCCGCCTCGTCGACCGGGAGCACCGGCCGGACCGCCGCCACGTCTGTCGCCGCCTCGGAAGCCGCCATCTTCGCCGCGACCCCTTCCACGGTCGTCGTCCCTTGCACGGAAGCTGGGCCGTTTGTCGTCGTCGTTGTGAGAGGGTCGTCTGCTCGAGTAGGCGCGGTCTCTTCTGTCATCACCATAACGCCCGCCTCTGGAATCTCCCCCATACCGCTCGCGGTCCCTGTCCCTGTCGCGGTGGCTGTCTCTGTCGTCGTGTCTGGAGCGGTAGCGGTCGTCCCTCGCACGGTCTGTAAAATAAAACCAAATGGTGCGGCTCGTGAGTAAGTGAGCCCTGTACGGTTGCCTGCTGGAACGGTTGCGAGAAAAGCTAGCTAGCTGTATGGTGCGAAAAAGTGCACCATGAGCGCTCGTGCGTGCAAGAAGAAAGACCCTGCAATGGATTACAACAACAGACACTCACCGTCCATGCTGGCAAACAACTCGAAGTTCAAAGGTCGTGTCACGCGTTACTTGCCAAGTTAGCTCTCTCTACAGCCTTGATGACATCCGACCTTCCGTATGCTGCCGACGCAGAGGTCTCTTTATCCTACGACGAGCTCGAGGTCCGTGGGCACTAAGCACCACTACCTGACCCTCATCCGATACAGGTTCTGCGTCTCCAATACCAGAAGGAACTCGCACAAGGCTATGTCACTGTTCAGTCAAAGTTCAACTATGCCTGGGGACTCGTCAAGGCCCCAGTGCGCCACAACCAGGTAGAGGGCGTGCGGCTACTGCAAGGTGCAACTTTCAGCTGTCCCCCCACGAGCGTCCTCTCAAGTCTGCATAGAGCTGTATAGAGCCGAACCAACGCGTCGGAGAGAATGTCTCTATTATCTCGCACTCGGCCACTTCAAGATGGGCAACTTTGAAGAAGCGAAGAGGTTCAATGGTGGGTTTGGAGTTGGACGTCGATCCTCACTCACTTTATCAGCTCTGCTCCTCGACAAGGAACCCACAAACATGCAGGCAATGAGTCTTGGCCAATTAATTGAAAAGGGCGTCGCTCGAGGTCTGTCTGACTTTCCTTGCTATAGATGCGGGACTGACGCGACAAAAGAGGGTTACATCGGAATGGCCTTGGTCGGTGGTGCCGCAGCAATAGGAACACTCCTTGTGGCTGGTCTCATACGGCGAGCAACCCGCAAATGAGTGCTCAATACGTGTGCGCTAATGCCGTTCCTTTCTTCTCCGTTTATGCTCTCCGGTCATGACGCGAATAAACTCCCCACTCGAACTTTTCAGACCCGCCTAGTAATGCATTACCCTTGTATCAATATCAAGTAGAATCACAACGAGTAGCCTTCAGACGACAAGTACATGTTGGGATTCAGCGCTGGATTAATATATACAGACAATTAGCAGTACAATTATAAGATATAGCGTCTTGAATGTTTTATAACCTGCTCTCTAAAAGAAGGGGCCCAAGGCCATCGCGCCATCCGAGGGTGTTCTTTCCAAACGCGGCTTCGAGAGCCTCATTTACGGTGCGAACGAACACGAATTCCATGACGCGTTGAATCTCGGGAGCAACGTCGTGCTCGACGTCTTTCCGATTCGCCCATGGAATAATAACCTTGGTTATTTGCGCGCGATGAGCACCAAGTACTTTTTCCTTAATGCCGCCAACAGGTGTGACTCGACCTCGCAAGGTGATCTACTTGGGTCTCAGTAAATCACTAGGATAGAGGTGATTTATTTACCTCGCCCGTCATAGCAATATTGGTAGGCACTCTGGCTCCGGTTAACAGAGACACGAACGCGCATGCCTACAAGCCTCTAAGCGATAATTCGGTACCTCAAGAAGAGTCATACCATGGCGATGCCAGCGCTCGGCCCGTCCTTCTTCTGCGCTCCAGCAGGTAAATGCAAGTGAATATCGATTAGTTCCGGTACTTTGAGTGGGTCCTGTGCACGAGACTCGGTGATGCACAAGTCGTATGCATGCGTCTTGACCCAGCTCAGCGCAATTTCTCCGCTCTCCTTGATAACCTGAGGAACATGAGCCTCGAGCGCTTCGCCTTTGGAAATGGCATACTTCTCCCAAACTGCCCGTAAGCTTGAGCCGGCCAGAGCCTGGAACAGCGATGGTCTCAACAGGAAGGATCCCGCCTTCACCTTGACCCATCACCACAAGCCCGTAAACCACTCCACGCCGTTCTTCTCGCTCTCTCTCCTCCGCGTCCCAGCGGGCTATTCCCAGAATAGCCTCTAGTTCGCTTTCCTCGACAACTGGCGAATAGGCGCTAGCCGAGCCCTGAGCGGCAGTTTCCGCGTCCATGTGTTCCGCCCATTCGACAGCCTTGTATCGAGTAACTGCCCCGATGGCGCGCTCCAGACTGCGTACACCTGCCTCACGGGTGTAACGGGTTGCGATGGTGAGTAGGGCTGGCTCCGTTATCTCCACCTGCACTCCACCATTTTGTTGGATTTGCTTTGGAAGAAGGAAACGCCGCGCAATGTGCATTTTTTCGTCGTAGGTGTAGCCCGACAATTGCACAACTTCGCATCGATCCAACAGAGGTCCACTGATAGTTTCAAGGGAGTTGGCCGTGCAGATGAAGAGGACCTGGCTGAGGTCGACCGGTACATTGATATAATGGTCCTGCACGCGCTCAATGAATGGTCAATCTAAGAATGGAAACGAGCATACGTTGAATGTGTGGTTCTGCTCGGGGTCCAACACCTCAAGCAGAGCCGCCGACGGGTCTCCGTGGAAGTTGCTTCCACCAATCTTGTCAATCTCGTCGCTGTAGATTCATGAGCAGGCGACCCAAGCGCTGAAGAAAATAGACTTGCAGTAGGAGTACTGGATCGCATCTTCCCGCTTTACGCATGGCTTGCACGATCAATCCAGGCCCACTGAAAACATAAGTTTAGAATCCGAGGTGATAATCTCAACCTTGCCTCGCAACGTAAGTTCGTCTGTGGCCACGAATTTCTCCCTCGTCGCGAACACCACCCAACGAAAGGCGCTGGAACGGCCGGTCGAGGGCTTTGGCGATGGACTGACCGAGCGACGTCTTGCCAGTCCCTGGGGGGCCAACAAATCTGGAGACAGCGCTTAGCAATGCGAAGCATCAACAAAGGTATGCAATACAAGAGAATCGGGCCCTTCACATTCTTGCGTACGGGCTTTGGTGTCGGTGGCGTCGCCTTTGCGTCATCTTCTTTGGAATCCGCACTTGGTTTCTCCTCGGCCTTGGCCGCGGCAGCTGCAGCGAGCGCTTGTCGCTCGCGTTCGGCATTCATCTCCTTTAGACGCACTACTGCAAGATATTCAATGAGCCGCTTCTTGATCTTCTCCAGGCCGAAATGATCAGCATCGAGTTGCTCGCGCGCGGCCGTCAAGAACGAGCGATCTGTTATTGTCCGGGGGACCTGGGCCAGCGAGTTTGGCCAGGGAATTGCGGTCAACCATTCAAGCTTTAGCAAGTCAGCATGTGGATTGCCGCGTGAGATGAAGTGAACGCACATAGGACCTTATTACTCCGTTCTCCACAGAACCCTGTGGAATGCGCTTAAGCCTGCGCCACTCACGAACTCCCATTTTCCGCTCCTCAGAACCGGGTTCCATAGCTTCGATGCGGCGTTTGAGATCGGCGAGGTCATCTGCCTCGTGCTGCTCATCGTCGTCAAGTTCGGATGAGCTCTGGCCATTGACAAGGTTGCCTGGACCGGTGAGAGACTGGAGTTCCTTGTGGATAGCAGCAAGCTGTTGCCTGAGGAAGTGCTCCTTTTGCTGCTTGTATACCGACTCCTCCACTTGGGTGGCGATTTTTGACGTCACCTCGGAAATGGACGCGAGCTTGGAGAATATTTCGGTGGCGACGGTGAGACGGGCCTCTGGATCGGTGGTCGACAGAATAGCTAGATGCAAGTCAGCGTGTGAAACAGGACCGCAACGCCGAACACACAGATTTTATCAGCAAAACTTGCGTTGACCGTCCCGACCAGAATGTCTGCCATCCAAGCAGCACGAGCATCGGTAACGTCTTCGAGCATGGCTGAAATCTTGGAATACCCGTCGCGACGAATCTGCTGCCCCGAGTCTTGAGCTAGGCGATCCAGTAGCCGGTGCGCACTCTGCTTAAACGCGTCGACGACTTTGCGGGAGGGTGTCTCCTTGGTACTCGGAGGGTATTGGACGTCGCATGGGATGAAGGAGTTGTCTGGATCAGGAGTGAAGGGGGTTGAGAGACTGACTCTAGTCAACCCATGGAGGGTCAGAAGATAGCTCTGGCGGCTGTTGCGCCCCGGGGGACGCACGAGTCGAAGGATGCGAGCCGCAGTGCCAAATTCAGCCAAGGAAGTAATGTTTGTGTCTGAGGCAACCGGAACGGCTGCTACGACCGGAAGAGCATCGGCGGCTTCGATGAGAGTAAGAAGGCCCTCCCCAAGCTCTACCGACACAGTCAAGGTGATCCGAGACCCAGGAAGAAGGATAGTGGGATGAGGGAGTGGGAGGACCGGGAGCTTCGAGCTGCTGCTGGACATGGAAGAGAGCACTAAACGTCACGGAGGCTATTCGGTTCACATGTCACACAAGTCTACATTGATAATACAACAGGAGCGTCTATGTGCTATGTAGGCAAGAAACTTGCTACAATGCATGTCAGGAAACGCAGAGGACGGCAGGGGTGCGAATTACCGGCTTGTGCAGCCATGTCCGTATCAGAAAACTTGAAGACCATTATTCCGAGCACGGAAAAGGCCGCAAGAACGCCCAGCTGGAACACTATCCAGAATAGTGCCCAGTCTGCGACAAAGTGAGCAACTGGACCAAGGATGCCAAACCTGGATGGCATACGATGTGGGCTTGTCTTTGGGAAGAGAAGGGCGAACTGAGTAGCGTCCGAGTCATTTGTTTTATGAAAGAATCTGTCGTCGGCGACATCCCCTACCCCAAAAACGTGAGCCGAGGAGATGGGACGATGGTTTGACGTACATATAACAAAGAGGATGCTTCAGTGCAAGTTAGCAAATCGCTGCAACAGAAGAGGGAGTCTTTACTTCATTACTCCGACGAATAGACAGTACCACCGCAAAGCGCCTCTGCAGCAATTAACATCTCAGAGACGTTGAGCCAACAGGACGGACCCATGATCCACAAACCAAAAACCAATCAGAAGAGCTTCGTAAATGACTGTGAGCATAATCGTGCTGGCAAAATGAGCGCTGAGTGAACATCAAGGGTGGCTGAGTGGACGCACAGTTTATCGCGCACAAGGACGAGGGGCATAACTAGTCCAACGCCCAGCACGAAGCTCATGACTTTGGCAACCAGCGTATCCCAGCCGGCAAGCGTGAAGAGCGCGCCGAGCAAGGTAGAGCCGATATATCCAGAAGATAGAATAAATCCGGGCCGCCCTCCCTCGACGAGCGTCGCGCCACCGACATTTGGGTCGATGGTAATTTTCAATATCCGACCACCAGATAGAATAGCCTTTGATGCTGGTTAGCTGTATGGTGCTGTGAAAGAGTCCAGACGAACTGCTGCAATATGACAGAGCTCGTGCCATCCTATAGTGAACAGCTTGAGTGGATTAATGCAGTTCCTCACGCCGGGCACGTTCCAGAACCCGAATATCACGACTGCAAATGCGATTATCTATGGAGGTGTGTTGGTAAGACGGCTGGAGAACGGGTGGTACGCACGACGTATAAGACGACGATCTGGCAAAGACTGAGTTGACGGCGCAGCAGTGGTGAGAAGGCCGCACCTGCTCTCCGGAAGGCTGAAGCGCAGCAGGAAGGGTCGTCGCTGAAGGAGCAAGGGAGCCCAACGGAGGCGCGATTGGTGGACGGGTCGGAGTGGCCATGGTAAATCTACGCGTCCAAACGCGTTCAACTCGAGGCCTGTCACGCGACGTGACTCGTTGACAGGCCCGGAGTCGTTGTCTGTTCAGCGCGTGTTGTACCGCTTCCATGTCTGTCTTTCCCCACTATGTTCATGGCGCGGGTGGCCTCGGACCTGCACTCATCGCTGCCTGTAACGACAGCGGGTGCCAACACAGCAAAACCTGTGCGATGTCCCACATCCCGCATTACTTCGCCCTCAAAGCTCTTGCCCCGGTCCAAACGCCGTGTTTTTTCTTTCAAAAAGGCAACTGCGCCAACGGGGACGATTGTCGGTTCTCACACTCTGGTGCTTCAAGGTTTTTCCCATGAATTTTGCGTGATTCACGAGCAGCAGCAGCAGATGGGCAGTCGCCACGAACTGGTTTGAACAACGTAAAGTGCAAATTCTTTGCCAGTAACGCCGGATGCAAGAACGGAGACGCGTGTCCGTTCATCCATGACGCGTCCCAGTCGCCGATCTCGGCCACCACGGCGCCTGCAAATTCCGCAACAGCGAATGTCTTCCAACCATGCACATTCCGTGCTACAGGAAGCTGCGCTCGAGGAGATTCCTGTATCATCTCCCACGATCCTTCCTCCCCGATCTACTCGCCGATTCCGTCCACCAGCTCACCTCTGATCTCAGCCGCTGGCGGGTGGATGACATGGGACGCGTCGCGCGATCCAAAGGACGACGACAACATCGTCACGGCGGAAACCAGTCATACCTCCCCAGAAGTGCAACTGACGAGGGTTGCATCGTCCAGTAGCCCGCGATCCAAACTACCGTGTCGTTACTACCCACAAGGGCGATGTCGGTGGGGATCTGACTGTCAATTCCTACACGACCCGGAGCAAATCGTAACCGATACTCAGACGTGGGGTCGTAGCAACTCAAGCAATCAGCAGCTGACTCCGCCGGACCTATCCACTGACTGGGACGCAGATGGCGGAAACGAGGAGAGTTGGACGGCAGGAGCAACGGGATGGGGCAATGAAACATCAACTGCTGAGGGTCGGGAGACCGAAAACAACGTAGATTGGGGTCAACAAGCGCCGACAGACACAACTACGAGTTGGCTTCAAGAAACTGACGAGAATCCAGCATGGAGCACAGATGCTCACGCTGGTGCGACATGGACGGACACCTACTCTGCTGCGAACCATACCACCATCGCGATAGACGCAGACCAACCCGAACCAGACAACATACCCTCTGTCGATCCGGAGGCCGAGCCTTCGTGGAGTCTTCCATGGCCGAGGTACGACAGCCTGCCGCCCACGAAGAGAGAAGAAAACTGCCTTTTCTTCGGACAAGGCCACTGCTCAAAAGGCGATAATTGCGAATACAGACATGTCCGACAAGACGACCTTCCTGATCTTGCTGTCCCGGTATGAATGTGTTACCCATTCAACTCTTGTTCTAAGCAACCAAAAGCGCGAACCCACACCGCCACCGCCGACAGAAGTAATTCTGCCGCCGACTCCGGTCGCACCACTACTTCCTCGATCCATCTTCAACTGCAAGGCGGAGATCTCAGACGGTGCCGTCCCGCTCAACATCGTCACATCTTTTGAATCGGCTGCTATTATCCTCTCCGATTATCCAGCGGGGATGTGTCATGATGACGTTCTTGAACTTGTTGAGCCGTACGGGACGGTAGTAAATACCACATTCCAGCTTCGCAATGGCAAAGTACAGGCCCGCGTCGAGTTTGCAGACCATTCTCAGGCCGAAGACGCCAGGTACAATCTACATGGACTTTCCCTCGACGAACAAAATCTGTCGGTGAAGCTCGATTGCAGAGACTCTGTGTATGGGAGTGCTCACCAAACGCCGGCGCAGCTGAGACTCACGTGGAGTTCGCCAAGCGTCTCGGCTTGGGTGTTTTATCCCAAAGTAGCGTTGTCCAAGTCGGAAAGTAAGCGTCTCGATGGTACCACTTTCCACGGACGCAAAATCTCCGCCGAGTATTGCGTTCCGAGGCAGAAGGATCGCTTTCCCATTTCGGTCAAAGGACTGCCGGTCTCCACCAAACAAGATGAGCTGCAGGCGTTCTGTGGAGGCGACAAAGTCTCATCCGTGACGCTGTCGCCCCCCAACTACACTACACCACAACACAACCAAGTTCTCGCATTCCTCAGACCCTACGGCAAGATCAGATCCTTCGATGTTCTCCCCGCCGATCTCAAAATCACCGCCTTCGTCGAATTCTTGGACGCCGATGCCGCGGCAAGGGCGAAGGAGGCCCTAACCGGACTGAAGCACCACTTTCTCGGTGACGAGGAGATATCTGTGCATGACATCGTTCATGTCAGATATCCCTGCGCCTCATTGCCTGTTCAAGTTTTCCGCCCGGAGCTGGACGAGCTATTGAAATCCTCATCAACGTCGTGCACCGTCCAGTGGGTGGACTCGTCACGTACTCTTCATATCTACGGGCGAGCCCAGAAAGTCGGATCGATGGTCAAGTCAGCCCAAAGCTTCATCTTTGGCTCCGATTTATCCCTTTGGGACCCGTATTTTAACATGGATGCAAGCGATAACAAAATTCAGGATATCAACAACAGCTCGTCGAGATCCTTCCATGTGCAGAAGGATGAGCGACGCCAAGTGCTTCGCGTTTGGGGTGACCAAAGAAAGGCCGCAAAACAAATGGGGCGTCTGCTGAAGACGGTCGAGGCCAATAGACATAGGCTTCCGCTCAATTCTATCCAGCTAACAGGGATGATGAACGACGGCCTAGGAAATGAAGCCAACTCGTCAAAAGTTATGCTCGACGTTCCTGGCAAATCACTAACCGTGTTCGGAGACGAGCGGAAAGTCGTCGACCGCCTCGCCGTTTTGTCAATGTCATCGGTCGTCCCAAACGTCGACTCTACGACATCGCCATGCTGCCTTTGCATTTCGAGAGACGGAGACGGTTTGATTGAGCTTGCATGCTCTCATCGTTATTGCCTCATTTGCTTCAAGGAGGCTTTCCGTTTGGTTCAATTCCCAGCGACAGAAATTCGGTGCGTAGGCAAACACCCTGATACAGAGGAAGACTGCTCTGCCATGATCCCTGCATCTCTCCTGCTATCGCATCTTACGGATGCCGAGTTTCATCGCGCTGCGTTCCTCTCTTTTGCACGATCCGACCCCAACATGCGATTCTGCCCGTCAGGCTGCGACGTCGCTTTCCGGCTGGGTCGACCCGGAATGGCGCTAAGCTGTCCGGATTGTGGAATCAACATTTGCGCGTCCTGCGCGCTTCCCAACCACTCAGGCTTGTCTTGTGCCGAGTGCGTTGATCTAGATACCGCCGTCGAACAAGCATAAAAAAGTCATATTTAGTAGACAAAGGGATAATATATAGCTGTTGTCAGTTTAGCTACTACTTCTTGTCGACGAGGTTGTCCTCTGCGTCCGATTCCATTGTACGCGTCGAGAAAGCTGCGGAACGGCCCAGAACGCTGGATGGTCGTGCAGGGCTACCCGAGTTGCGCTTATAGCTTGGGCTCGATGGGGGCGACCCAATCGAGTTCTTGCGGTTGAGATTCGAGACCATGCTCGAAACGGTTCCACTGCTGGGAGGACGAGGACCACGAGCGCCACGGGGACCACGAACAGCCTGGCCAGACGAGGAGCGCGACAACGAAGTCTTGCCTTGGTCGTCGATGACTGGGGATGCACTGCGTGACGTCGGGGACGCAACACGACTGCCGTTCTTCCGAGGAGTAGGCGAAACGACAGTAGTCGGCGATGCCGGCTCCGGGGGAGGATCGGCAAAGTTGGGTCTCGGCGGTGGCGAGTCAGGTGCGGGTTCCTTAAACGTGGGTCGCGGTGGAAGGTCGTCATCAGCCGCCTTGGGCAGGGCCGGTGGAGGAGGGGGCGGAACAAATTGGGTTGGCGCTGCAACTGGAGGAGGAGGAGGAGGAAGAGGAGAAACTGCAGTGGGCAAAGGCGGCGGCGGTGGAACATCGATTGGTTTCGAGGCAGCCAGGGGAGGCGGCGGCGGAACAGCTGGTGTAACAGTCGGAGGTGGTGGGATAGGTGGAACGGGAGGGACAATCTCAATGGACTTGGACGACCGATGGAGAGACGGATTCTGCGCAACCTGTTGCGCCGCCAGTAGTTGCTTGGTATCCGCACCCACAGAAATCCTGCTCCGACTGAGTCGCATGTCAACTGGGGCCGTCCGTTTACGGAGAGGAATCTTGCGCTCCGATTCCCGCTTCTTTTTGGAGATTGTGTCCCGGATGATAGTCGGAGTCTTCATCAAGTCAATGAACATCACTTGCGTTTCGTGAGCAGCAAATGGGGGAGAATATCTTCAGAACGTACATGTAGGGTGGCGGTCTTGAATCGAAAGCTCCGATTCAAACTTGGGCCGAATTATAGCTAGCAAGGATTAGAAGCGAATCTTTGTAGTAGAATGCGCGTACTCCGAGCAACCGAGAGTGCCAGTTTGGTGATGTACACCTCTTCAGTCTCCTCGACTTGAGTGGTGTCGATCAGATTGCGCAAATGACCGACGACGGCATCCAGGACAAGGAGATGAACCTTGGGCAGCCTCTGCAAAGCCATTCCAAGGTCAGTGATACGCTGATCGTTGGACTCGGTCCCTTCAGATTTGGCTGCTGCTCCGACGGACGGGTAAAGCTTTCTAATCTCATCCCATCCTTCCCATAATGCGAGCGGTGGATCGAGCTCTAGAAGCCACAACTTGGTGGTAGCAGCAATGACAGGAGCGTCGTACTGTCCAAAAAGCTCTTGCGGGACAGACTCATCGAACGGTACGGCGTTGAGTGCCTCGCGAAGATGGTGTACTGCGGGTAAAGGAACCTCATAGATCCATGCCTTGCGTTTTTCTGCAGTGTTTGTCAGGATCCAAGGGACCTCGAGCTACTGAAAGATACGAACCGAGGTCGTTTGGAAGGCGTTTGTAAGCCTCAGTAATGGCAGTGAGCAACGCCGGCAGAACGGGTGGAATCTCGTATTTGCGGGCTTCCCCAGCATCCCAGCCCCCTTCTGCCCAGCGACGGAGGTCAATACCAAACACCACATCTGTCTCAATATGGGAGACCGATTCATATAATTGTGCCACGGGCCGGAAAGGACCGGTCCGATAGCGCTCGATAAGGGCGTTGAGATCAGATTCCGGAAGATATGCGGAGATCAAAGTTCCCGAACGCTGGCGGAGATCAGCGCGACGAAAACGATACAGGCCAAAACACGCACATGCACCGACGCTTCGACTGTCTTTGGAAGGTTAGACACGGTCCCGTGATATTGCAGGAGAACTGATCCAAATCAGTACACGACAATCTCGAGCAAGGCTCTCTAACCAGTCTTGGCAGTCAGCAATCGTTCCATTTCCCAGCGTTGCAGAGTCTTCAAAGTATCTTCAATGCGTTCCTCGAGACCTAGGCGCTGTCTGTCGAGTTTGCGCATCGCGACCCGATATGTATTGTCGGCCTCTTCCGCCTCGTTTCTCGCCTTGATGTAGGCAGGCTCAGCGCGTTGGTTCAATGCTTTCGTGACGAGATTGACAAAGGTATTTGTGCGCTTGATGAGGTTGTCGGGCTGGAGGGTCTTGATTGGCGAGCTAACGGCAGCTACGGCCTGGGTGTTCTTGCTCTCCAAATCAAAGGCCTATTGCACAGTCAGTCAAGGTGACGAAGGTAGGTAGTATAAAATACCTTGGGTCTGAACTGGAAGAACGCCTCCTCGGAATGCTCAAACTGGTTCCCGAATTCGCCAATCCTCCGCAGGAGGTTGTCTCGTTCGGTGAGCTCTCGAGCAGCGTCCTCGGCACGGTCCAAGCTGCCTCCGAAGCCTTGAACGTTCTCGTTGAGCCAGGCGACGAATTCTTCTCCAGTGAAGCAGTCGGGATATTCTCCGAGCAAAGGAAAGCGCACAGGGCGGAGGGGAAGTTGGGCTTTAGGACCAGTCAGCTTTGAAAGTCGGGAAATAATGAAAAACAGCTACCCGCAGCCCGCGTCAAAAGTTGAGAAACCGCCGCAGGGGATAGGGACAGTCCGGCAAGAAGCATGGGCGGGGAAGGCATGGGGGACTCGGGAATGTCAATCTTGGGCGGCAAAGGCGGGGACATCGGGGGCGGAGAAGCAATGATGACGGGCTCGTCTTCTTCGATGGCTTTGCCTTTGCCTTTGTCGACTTTGGGAAGAGGGGTCTCGTCAGCTTTGCTGTCCGACGTGGCGGCAGCGACAGCAATGGCACTCTTCTTCTGGATATCTCTGAGACGGGCAGCAATTCGCTCCGACACGCTAGCGGTACGCACGGGGGGCGAACGACGACCATCCGCAGGACGAACACGAGGGGAAGTCGTGTACGAGTCAGTGCCACCGGTGTTGGGGGCGAATTTTGCACTATGGAAGATGAGCGGGGGGGGCACGGTGATGGGGCACAGCAGTTGCTCACTCGTCTTCGGCCTCGTCGGCGCGGCGGGTTTTGGCCAAATATTGGTGTTTCAGTTTTGACACTTCTGCGTGGGCCTGCTCATATGCCCGAAGCCAGTGGTCAATGATTGAGCTCTTGGATTGTCGCAGACGGTCCTTGTAAGCCGCAGCCCACTGGTCAAAGGGGTCTGCGACCATGTCGAGTTCAGCAGCGATAGTTTTGTGTGCGGTGCCTTGGGTAACGGACTCTGCCTGGAGACCACGGAACGCCATGAGCAAGGAAGCGCCGTCGTCTGTTCCGAAACCCGACCCTGATGTGTGTCACGGGCGCCGTTGGAACACACACAAAAGAGGCGACCTACCGGCTGCCCCAGTGAGCATGGGATTGCACAAGGCATCGGCCAGCTGGCGTTCAGCAATGGCGCGTGCCTACACCGTGTCAGCTGCGCTCAACGACTGAGGGGGAACACACTCGAATAAAAGCCAATATTTCATCGTTCTCTGCAATGCCCTGCTCGAGCTTGGCATAGAGGACCTGGAGCCAGGGTGAGCTGGGGAAACGGTAGGGAATGAGTTGCACACCTCAAGCCCCCTGCGGTAGTCCTGGGACCAGAAGGAGTTTGTGAAGCTCAACGGCAGGGAGAGGACTGCCATGGAGGTTGGTGACAAGAGAGGGCAAGGAGCTGCAAGGAGACAGTAGCGGTGCAAGAGTGAAATGAAAGTCTACTGCACGTGTACCTGACTGCCTTTTGACCCGGTAAAAGTCGATGGTTTATGGCCAACGGCGACTGGTTGCGAATGCGCTCAAGAATGTAACCGCAGTCTCCGTCGCGCATCTGCCCAAATTCCCTCCACCCCAGTCCACAAAGTCTCAAAAAATCACAAATTTCGACGCAGATACTTGGGCCGCCGTCCAGCCTCCACCACCGACGGCACTCTCGGCCTTTGCCCACAGAATAGGCCTTGGTGGAGTGCTCACCGACCCCGATGTTATTCTCCAGGCATGCACCCACCCTTCTGCTCAACACCTCGCTCGACGGCTCGAGCCCAATGCGGCGCCACTCGCTACCAATGCCCACCTCAGCACCCTCGGAAACGCACTCATGGGTCTGTTCGCGACAGAATATGTCCATGCTGCCTATCCCCACCTCCCAACCCGCGTCATGAAGGCCGCCGTCACCGCCCATGTCGGTCCGCTCACCTGCTCTAATGTCGCCCAGGAAATGGGTGCCGTTCCTCTGCTGCGATGGCACAGAGAGGTGCGTTTACACCTTGTTTCTCGACCGAACCTCAATTGCAACAGCCACCACAACAAGCAGGCACCTATCAACCGCCTCTCCAGCGTTCCGACGCGCTTGCATCCATACCGCGGTCCCTCGTCGCCCTCGTCTACCAACACCGCTCACTGCCCTCTGCACGTCAGTTTGTGCACTCGTACTTTCTCAGTCGCGAGGTGGAGATTCGATCCATGATTAAATTCGTCGATCCGAAAAAGGCCCTCAAGGAGATGGTCGCAAAATTCCACCGCGAGCCCCCAAAGTCTAGATTATTAAAAGAGACCGGCCGTTTCTCAAACTCTCCCGTCTTTGTCGTCGGGATATATTCTGGAGAGGACAAGCTCGGCGAAGGCTTCGGTGCATCCCTCAAGATGGCCGAGTACCGGGTGCGCTTCCCTCTCTTTCTTTTCAATGTCTAACCTCATTCAAGGCCGCCGAAGATGCACTTTTGAGTGTATACCTGACGCGGACACCGCCAGAACTGATGCAGCTCCCGACGTCCACATTCCCCCTGGGCCTTGGAGACGTTTTCCGGAGTGCACCAGAGGGTTCATATATGCCGCCCCAACTAGAAGAGGCAGAGGTCATGTATGGGAGCGGAGGGCGCAGTCAGCAGAGGATAGCAGCGTAATCTACACATTACATGTCGAATTCAAAGTCAGAATCGTCCGACTTGTTCGCCGCCGATTTGCGAATGTTCTTCGGCGGTCTACCGTTGGTCGATGTCGCTGCAGACCGTCTAGGCGCCTCGTCCTCATCATCGTCGGAAGCTTCATCGTCGCTGTCTTTCTTCCGAGTGGGCAGACGGTCTGGAGGTATGATCGCGCCGGCGACGATGAGAAGCAGTTCCAGCTCTGATAATCCGTGAGCAGACATATTAACGAAAGCCAGATGCCCACCATCCAGTGTTCGCTCGCGATCAGCGCCCCACGACACGACTTGGTTGAGAATTTCGCCCTTCTTGTACACGATGAACATGGGGACGCGGGAATCGGGCAGGTTTGGAATGCATTTGTCGCCGACAATCGATACAAATTTGGTTCGAGGATGCCGCGCAGCCAGTGTTCTGATGTATTGAAAAGCGCGGTCGCTGTGAGGGATGCCGTCCTTGTAGAGGAAGCAGACGACACCAGTACCCCGGTCTTGTTCGTCGTCGTCTTCGTTGAGTGCACTGGCCTCGGTGACCTCGCGAGTATAGTCTTCGCGTCCTATAGGATAGACCCTCCCGAAACGGGCTCGCTTATCCGCAGTACGCTCCTCGGCAAGTCGCTGGCGTCGGAAAGCCTCGATAGCGCGTTCTGCCTCGTCGTCTGGGGCGTCTTCAGCGAGCTCGGCAAGCTCTGAAGGTGTGAAATCGTCGAGCAGATCGTCCAAAGTCGGGGACGGAGGCGGCGATGGCGATGGCGGCGGAGCCTCTTTCGGAGGTATGATTCCGTGCTTTCGGAGAGCATCGTTGCTATTCCAAAAAGTCAGACATGACAAGGGGAGGATGCGAAACCGCACAATTCAGTGTCTTCGTTGGGGTTAACAGCCATGGTGGTAGAAGGAAGGAAGACTGCGCGAGTACAGACTGCGGGTCGGGATCGAGTTGTGTTGGCCGCGGCGAAGGCACATCACTTATCAGCAAAGCAGGAGTGGGAAACCTTGTTTCCTTCTGCCATGAACGACAAGGCAATCCTACCCAGTTCTGCGGCCCCTCCACGCCCCAAACCGTCGCGCCGACCGTTGGCTATCGCCGCTCTAGGCCTCTTCACCTTCTTCCTCTTCACGCACTGCGGTCGACACTCAGAGTCAGAACTCGGTGAATCGGGATGCGCACAAGTCGAAGCCCTCGCTCCTCAGCGCGACGCGGACCTTCTTTCTAACATCAGTGGTCTCCTTGCAACGACCGAGTACAAGACTCGCGCAATCAACTGGCTTTCTGGCGCGGTTCAGGTCCCGTAGGTCGTTCCAATGGTTCTTGTGGGCGCGTCTGACGTCTTTCAAGCACCGAGGTTTACGATGCCATGCCAGACGTGGGCCAAGATCCTCGTTGGGACGTGTTTGCTCCATTTCACAGCTACCTCAGCGAGGCATTCCCTCTCGTGTAAGCTGCTTTCTTCTATAAATCTCATACTAACAATGAATAGCCACTCCACGCTCTCACTCACCAAGATCAACACATACGGGCTGCTCTTTGAGTGGACTGGCTCAGACTCTTCTTTAAAGCCCATTTTACTCGCTGCTCATCAAGACGTTGTTCCCGTTGAACCCAAGACTTATGGAGGTTGGCTTGACATCTTCCAGCATATACGTTTCCTCACTCGGCGTAGATTGGACCCATCCTCCTTTCTCTGGTCACTTTGATGGTAAGTATGCTTTCACAACACGCATCTTTCCAACTCATTCTCGCAGGCGAATTAATCTGGGGCCGCGGCTCATCAGACGACAAGAGCGGTCTAATCGGCATCATGTATTGACCAGTTCTTCTAAATTTCTCTTGCTCATAGTCACTCAGGTCTGCCGTTGAAACGATGATCGTATACGGCTTCAAGCCCACGCGCACAGTAGTTCTTGCGTTCGGTTTCGACGAGGAGGCTTCTGGCTTGCAAGGCGCCGGGGCTCTTGGTGCTGCTATGCGCGACACTTACGGAGAGGACCATCCGTTTGCGTTCATCGTTGATGAAGGCGGAGGTTTTTCGGACAGCTACGGCACTGTGTTTGCTACCCCGGCGGTCGCCGAAAAAGGATACCTAGATGTTCATGTCGAGGTCACGTCTCCCGGTGGGCATTCGTCTGTTCCTCCCGAACATACCGTGCGTAAAAGGTCCAGATTACTTCTCTTGCTCACACTAAACACCAGACAATTGGTATCCTCGCCAAACTATTGGTCAAGTATGAACAGAACCCATACAAGCTCGAGCTGGTATGCTCCCTGAGATAATTTTCGCGTCCTCTAATCGCTCACTAGTCGCGCGATTCCATTCCATATGCTCTCGTCCAATGTCGCGGCGAACATGCGGAAACGATTCCCAAAGGCCTTAAGAAGTTGATCAAGCACTCCGCCCACTCCAAACATGCTCTCCGAAAGCTCGAGAAGGTTTTGTTCCAAGAGAACGCCTTCCGGGCTCTCGTGGGGACAACACAAGCCGCCGATATCATCCATGGTGGGTCCATTTTCGTCTACAGGTCCATTGGGCTGACGCCTGTTTTGAGGCGGCGTCAAGAGCAACGCGCTCCCGGAACAGGCATACGCTCTCGTCAATCACCGTATCTCTACACAGAGGTCTGTTGTCTGTTTATCCATCCCTGACGAACTCAGTGCGTTGCAGTTCTGTCGGAGAGACTATGGCGCACGACACCGCCCTACTCCAAGGCTTGGCCGAGGAGTTCAATTTAACCTACACTGCGTTCGGGAAGGTCTTTTCAGAAAAGGGCGCTCCAGCGTTTGGGACCCTTACGCTCAAGGACGCATATGGGACCGCTCTTGAGCCTGCTCCAGTGTCTCCCATTCGCGGTGCAGGTTCCGAGGCGTACCAACTGCTTTCCGGCACGATTAAAGCTACTTTTGCTGCCCACCGGTCGCTCGATGACGCGAACGGGATCGTGGTCGCGCCTGGGATGAGCACCGGAAACACAGGCACGTGCCATTCAACAGACTAGTCGGCTAAAAAAATCCGAGAGCACAGATACTCGCTATTACTGGAAGCTGTCGCGCTCAATCTTCCGGTAAGTTTCTAGATTGGGTAGGGAACTGAAGTAGATTTTTTTTTGCAGCTACAACCACAAAGGAACCATCGGGTCGAAAGACAGACTCTCAGGGGTACACACGGTGAACGAAGGTACGCGGCCATGTGCCAGCACCGGCTCGGGCGCTAATTCGACCCAGCTATGAGCGCGGATGCGTTGCTGGAGATGATACGGTTCTTTGCCACGCTCATCCTCAACGCCGACGAGGCTACTGCGATTTGATACACCACGTCGCCGTTTTTAAATAGCCTGAATAAGAATACAATGTGTGTATGTGTCGACCGTAAAGTATATCTACCGTAGATGCAAATGCCAATAGATGGAGGAGGGGTCTACTCATCCTCTGGGACAGGGTTGGAGAAACGAACGGCCTTTTTGCCCGAGGTGCTGGTACGCGGTGAAGATACTGACGAGGATGGTGTCGAGGAAGGATGTGGGCCACGATGTGGAATGAGGCGAGACATGCGAGCACGGAGGGAAGCGCTACTGCGTTCGGAGGATGGGGGCGTGGACGTGACGTCGGTCGTGGAAGAACTCGATGCTGGGCCGTGTCCTTTTTTCAGCGACGAGCGGAGGGGTTGCACGGGAGGAATGGCCTTTATGGTAGGCTCAGGCGGAGCCGGGTAACGCACTGGTCCATCCTTCGAGGACCGCAAGTGAGGCGTTCTAGACAAGTGAAGACCCATGGCTATCTTGAGTTGGATTAGCTGTTTTACGTTTTATTGAGCACTGTGGCAATATATACCTGCTCGACGGTAGGTGGCGCTGTTGAATCGTAACGAAACCGCGGGAAAGCTGAGCGGTCAGCTATTGAACTGGGAACAGGGTCTCGTCGCTTGGCCGTGGAGAGTGTGCGTCGGACAGAGCTGATGATGCGAGAGTTGAGTGGGGGTCGCTGCTCGTCCATGCGGGGAGGTTGGTGGACTGTTCCTGGATAGGATAATTTAACCGCATGGGAGCACAGTGCCTCGTACCTGGAGTCTCCGAGCGAGGTGATGTTGGACGCATCAGCGAGACCTGCAATTTGATGGGTCACACAGCTTACACTCGTTGTCTTACGCATGTACAACAACGGTCCTCCCGGGTAAAGTGGCTTCAACCCTCTCGTGCAAAACTGACCTTTCTCCTTAGATTCCCTAGCCCGTATGTCCTCGATGCTCAGCTCGTTCAAAACTAACCAACTCTTCACCGTAGATTCCCTACGCCGTTTGTGTTCATTCGTCTTCCTGCGCCAAAGTTAATATCGGCTCCAGTGATCCTTATGGACAATCTGGCTACGGCCCGCCGCCAGGGCCACCTCCCAGCGGGTTGGTGTCTTGTTCTGTTTGGCATCATTCCACCAACCGCGTCTCGTAGCCCGCCACTCCAGTTTCCAGGCGCCAACTCGTACGGTCCACCAGCAGGTCCTCCTCCTCCCGTCGACAGAGGAACCTATCCTGGCCAGCAGTACCACCACAACCACCACCAGCAAGGTGGTTATCCCGGCAACTATGCGGCTCCGTCTGGACCTCCACCGTTTGTATTATCCACTTTGTGAAACCAGTTCTAACATTCTCCCAGCTTTGCCCAACATGCATACGCGCCCCCTTCTGGTCCGCCACCGAGACCTCCGCAGGCGGCTCAGCACTATGGTCCACAATATCAAGGCCCCAACCACCAAATGCAACAGCCGTACTTCCAGTACTCACAATGCAATGGAAAGAAGAAGGCGCTCTGTATCGGCATAAATTATGTTGGCCAGGATGCGGAGCTACGTGGGTGCATCAACGACGCGCGCAATATCCAGCATTTCCTGTGTGCCAAATTTGGATATCGCCAGGAGGATATTGTCATGTTGACCGACGACGCGCAGAATCCGCGTCAAGTCCCGACCCGTGATAATATCGTGCGCATACCTTTTGTACCTGTTCACCATCTCACTAGTATGCAGTTGGCTGCAATGCAATGGCTTGTGCAAGGAGCATCGCCCAACGATTCCCTATTCTTCCACTGTCAGTGCTTGCCAAATGTCGTTCACGCCCTGATCTTTGTCTGCAGACAGCGGACATGGCGGTCAGACGAAGGACAAGGATGGTGACGAGGCCGATGGCGAAGACGAAGGTCCGCCTATTCTCCGTCTCTTGCGAGAGCTCAATGCGTTCTGCAGTCATCTATCCGGTCGATTTCAAGCAGCGCGGTCATATCGTGGACGACGTTGGTGTCTCGGTTTATCCCAGTTCGCGGCCCTTATGTTCTGCAGCTGATGCATGAAATCATGGTTCGCTCTCTGCCGGCTGGCTGCAGACTCACCGCCATCTTCGACGTATGGTATCATTTTTTGACCAGTCTTCTCATTCTCATGTCTTTTGCAGTCCTGCCACTCCGGCTCTGTTTTGGGTAACCATACGCGTCGCGACCCATCCCTTTACTCAAATTGCGCCGCAGATCTGCCATATATGTATTCGACGGAAGGGAAACTCAAGGAGCCCAATCTGGCCGCGGAAGCTGGTACTGGGCTCAAGAACGCCTTTACCTCATATGCGAGTGGTGACATTGGTGGTGCGCTCAAGTCTGCAATGGGCATCGTCAAGACGGCCACCGGCTCCAACAAGCGGGCGGAGGACTATTCGCGCGCCACTCGCACGAGTCCCGCAGATGTTGTGCGTCCCGTTATTCCTCGCCTGACCCGACCATTCTCACGTTTCTGTCCTAGATATCCTGGAGCGGTTGCAAGGACTCGCAAACAAGTGCAGACGCAGTAGAAGCCGGCAACGCGACCGGCGCGATGAGCTTTGTGAGGCTCCAACTTTTGAGTGTTTTATCGACTCAAGTCTATCAGGCTTTCATAACTGCCCTGTCCGCAAATTCCCAGCAGAGCTACCAGCAGCTCCTCGTCTCACTTCGTGAAATCCTCCGCAGCAAGTATTCCCAGAAGCCACAGGTGGGTCGTGGTGTGTGCTCTATACTCGCAATTGACGCGGCTTCCCTAGTTATCGAGCTCGCATCCCATGGACACGAACATTATGTTTATCTGCTAGAACCAGTCATTTGTATCCTCGTAGTCGACGATTTTGGCAATAATGCATTCATGAGCAACGGCATAACATGGACCAAGGCATAACACGGCGGCAGCGCGGTTTACTTCTTCTGCTGCTGCGACTTGATGACCTTCTTCACAATCTTGGCCTCTTCCACCAAGAATGCACGGAGAATGCTAGCTAGAATGAGCAAAACGTCGAGAAGAACCAAGGACAACTCACCGCTGCTTGACGCAGTCGCCGCACCGCGAACCACCATATGCTCTCCGTACCGTCTTTTGGCGCTTGGAAATCGTGGCGTACTCGCGGGGACGAAGGGCAGGGATCTAGGGAAGCAGCATAAGGACGACTTGTAGGGAATAGAAGAGACCACGGACACCAGGAAGGCCAATGCCGCAGTCACCGCACTTGGGCGAGGTTGCGATCTTTTTGAGGTGGTGGTAGACGAGTTTTCCACCGGGGGTCTTTACGATGCGCCGCCGACTGGAGGTGGTGTTGTATGGCTGGCGTTTGCGGAGTGTTACACGCTGGGCCATGGTGCTGCAGACAACAGAGTGAGGGTCACCAACGGCAAAAGGACCGGGACGAACGTCGAGAGAAAATGAAAGCTAACTGCTCAATTGTGACAATGTGACAACCACGTGCGCTTAACAAATCGACCAACTCGACCAACAAATCGACCAGTGGGTTCGCCCTCTTGGCCCCACAACTCTCGTTCAGCGCTTAACAAATCGACCAACTTGATGCCAGAACAGGTGTTCGCTGGGTTCGCCCTCTTTCCCCCACAACTCTCGTTCAGCCCACACGCTCTGTCCCTCTCCGTCTTGCATCCCATCTACCCATAAGTGCGTCGGCCGGTCCAGATGGCATCCGTCAAATGCAAGCCGCCACATTGGATTCCGAGTCCAGAAACGCTGCCACCATGCCACGTCTGCTATTGGGCTCAGCACATGTTCATAGAACAGCAGCTGTCCTCCTCCCGGAACGAGTATTCCGTTGACCAGTCCTGCCAACGTCTCCTGGGGGCTCGGAAGGCTGCAGATCGTCATGATTGAAAGCATTGTATCCACTTTCAAGCCAGCTCCAGCCAAATTCGCCTGAATCGTTGCTGTGTCCTCTGCACCACATCGGAGGATCAGGAGTGTTCCGTCCTCCTCACGGAAACCATGCGAGTTGGCGCGCTTGCGCAGAGCGTCGTGCATGAGCGTGTTGGGCTCTAATGCAACATAGGCAGTTACATTTGCACGATCCAGATACTGGATAGAATGCCCGAGGCCTGTACTATGTTGATGGAAAAGACAGATTCATATATAAGTACACTTGCCTGCTCCGATATCGAGCAGAGTTCCTCTGGCATGCTTGATCAAGCCGATTTTGGTCGGTCGCGCTCCTTCATCGGTCGGGCCCGCAAACGCGGTCCAGACCTGGCGAGTTCGACAAGAGAACAAGAGGACAACGACGAGAGCCTTACCGCAGCCATGAAGATGCGCGAGATTGAAGCGGGACTGAGAAGTAGCGACGGTTGGCGGAAGATCGCTCCCAACGTGGGCAGCGTAGCGACATAGATTGCCAGACAGAGGTCGGGAATTAGACCCCAGGACGCAGAGAGCTTCATCTTGAAGGAGTGGGGATGCGGGCTTGTACTAGCGCTTATATCCCATGGCGAGCGTCTATTGTGACAGCAGAACAAATGTCTGCTTTCAACTTCCGTATTCCCAAACACCGTAGAGTCACCATCGCAGAAGACGACGGCGCTTATCAGCCTAGCGTTTCTCGGAAACGCCGCAAGCCAACGAACGACCTGCGTTTTCTCGATGCTCTCCCAGGGCTCTCGCACTTTCCTGCCCCTTCCTCTGTAAATATCGTAACACAAGGCCCTACACGCTGCTGAAACATCGGCTGCATTACATAGGACCTCCTGAAATGCGTCCACCATTTTGCATCCAATTACTACGCCGAGCGCGGTCAGTTGTTCAACGACTCTCGGATATATCGCAAAGCGCAGAAACAACGACGCCTCGCCAAGAAAGCGCGTCTCGAAACCCAAGCAGAGGAGGAGGATGAAAGCGAAGAAAATTCTCCCGAGAAAGTAAAGACGACGCGTAGAAGAGACATGTACAAGACAATGGACGGATCGGCATTGCTTGCAGTGGGTCAGTTACCCTTTGCATTCCTCATGGCCCAATCTAACGTTGTCAGGCATGTTGCTGCAGGAGCACATTGCCCGAACTCTGGCCACCAGAATTCCGGCGGACTGGGAAGCAGAAGATGATCATGAGGAACCACAAGTCGGAACTCCACTCAGATAACGTTTATTCTCGAATACATACAAGTTATGAACTCCCTCCTGTCAAGCCTTCTGGGAAGCCAGAAAAGTCTACTTGATCCTGCACCGCGCGCCCGCCCATGTTGAATGATATTCGTAAACGCAACCGCACGGCGCTCTGTAACAAACATATTCAGCACGAGCACGAATCGAGTTTGCCGCACTCACTCCTACAGGAGCAATGACCCGCAGTTTTTGGGTTTCCACCGAGTTGGGATTCACATCTGGGTTGGACAACGGCAGCATTTGTAGTTGTTGAGACTAAGAAAAAATCAAATCACCGAAAGACCATGTCCGGGCCGAACAACAAACCTTTGGTACCGCCGCCTGAAAACTCAGTCCGGTTGCCGGGCTAAGGCCAGTGACCTGGAAGCGCGCGAGTATCATGACTGTACCGGGTTGGGCTGAAGACGTCTGCGGAGTAAGAGTAATTTTCAAGTCATTCTTCTCGTATGCAGGGTAGGCAGTCAGTCGCGCTTGCGCAGGTTGCACCGGAGGAGCAGGAGTGGATGCGACGTTGTCGAAGACCGAGATGGGTTTCGCAACGGGGGCGGCGGAAACAGGCCCAGATGTCGATGAACCGGGGCCAAACAGACTCATGATATCATCCACAGCAGAACGGGCAGCAGGAGTTGGTGAGACACCCTGGTCAGATCCTCCGCCAAATATGTCGCGAAGGATATCCGCATTACTTTGCGCGAGGGCCCCGTTAGTCGGCGGGCTATTCGTCGCCGCATCGTCTGGGCCGAGAAGGTCCTGTATACTGCGATGAGCGGGTCGTCGAATGATGTAGCTTGAACATACATCGACGACTGAGGATTTCGTAGAACCGACTGGTTTCTGTTCACTGACTGCATAGTTCTTAGATTCCACAGAGTACAGATCAAGAAGACGCACCAGTGCCAATAACAGTCGCTTTGAGTTCCGGGGGCGGCATCTTCTCCAATACACCTTCCTTTACATTCCCTAGGTTAAAGAGACTGACGAACTCAATGGCCCGTTGCTGCAACTCGAGCTCCGGGCTTGTTGCATATTGTGCAAGTAGCTCAGAGACGCGCTCCTGCTGGGCCACACTGACTGCTGGTCGTGCAGAGATCTTGGTTATCGCAGTGAGCACGAATTGTCGCGTGAGAAGATTTGCGTATGGTGAATCGAGAATCGACACCAGCAAGTCGATCAGGTTCTTGTCTGTGACCTGCCAGATATGAGTAGAGAAAAAGTTGAACTGCGCCCACGAACAGCTTTGTGTGAATCATCATCCTCAATTCCGCCTTCCAACAAGACCTCGCTGTACTCCCCAATGACCCATGTCGCAGCGAGAGTGAGCGATTCTTGAGAAATATCCGCCGTCAGAGCAATGTACAGTTTTGACGCCGTGTAGGCCTGCAGCTCTGGTGTATGTGCGACTAGACGGATAAATGCAGACAATATTTCCTCGCGTACAAAGTTTCCGGCCTGTCGAGAGTAAACTTGAGCACGAGGAAAACGGAAATCACTAACCAGTCGAAGGAAACGAAGCACAGTGTCAATATGCCACCGCTTGTTAGGAGCGAAGCGCTCCGCGGCTAGGGATATTTGGGTGGTCATGCCAAGCTTGAACTCGTCATCCGCAACCTCGAGGAACGCAAGGAGTTCTCGAACGAGTACTCGTACGTTGTCTTCATTGATGAGGGCGTACGATAATTCAAGCGCACGACGTCTAATCGAGATATCGCCGTCACGCAGACAGTCTAGAATGATATTTCGATGTCTTTGTACTGCGTTCGTGTCCATCAAAACCACCTTGTTCAAGGTGTTCAGTGCGACATAACTTGATTTATTAGTTGAGGAACCTGAAGAAGGCCGCGATGCTCACCGAATGTTGTTGTCCCGATTACTCAGAAACTTCCCCAAAATGTTGATCGCCATGACACGCAAGCCAGTGTCCGCCTCGATGTCCAGGACAGTCAAGACGGTTTCATAAAGAATCGAATTGCCGACATTCTTGGTCGAGTCGGTATTGGTCGCGACCTTTGAGAGGATGAGGGAAAAGGTTAAAGATAAGCGATAGAGTAGTATACCTGAGCGAGAATGTCATTCATGGCTTCGCTTGCCTTCTCATCACCCTGGCCAAGAAGTCGCAGCAGTCGCAGAATCTTGACTTGGAGGAATGGATCTGTGATACCAGACACGTCGTGCTCCGGGCTGTATCCAGTCGTTACAAGCGATTTTAGATTGCGCACGAGGAGGGGAACAGCCTGCGGACGATCAACAAATAAACCATGGTTCACAATGAATACCTCACATTGCGGAACTCGTCACGAATCGCAGCATCTATCTGGCACATTTCCGTAACAAGGGTAATAGACGAAAGCAAAACACCATGGTTGCGGTCAGTTAAGAGGTTCTTCGCCTTTGTGATAAAGTGGTCTGCAAGCTCCGGGACCTTCTTGATAACGCGTAGCGCACAAAGTGCCGCCTGAAGCCTATCCAGTGAAAACGACCGATACGGCCTATAATAAACGCACCTTCTTGCGAATATACGTGTTGCTGGAGCCCAGGAGCTTCTCGATCTCGTTCGCCAGATCCCTTGACATCTCCTCCGACGCAATGTTCGCAAATGTACATAACGCCAGCCCGACCGCGTACATGTTTGAATGGTTCATGTCGCTGAGGATCGTTTAGTTATAGATGGGCAGAACTGTCCACGTACTTTTTCAACGAGTTCGTCACCAGAGTCAGAGTTTCCTGACTCTCGTCGAGGAGCAGCATAATCCCGAGATATCCCAATCGTTTGTCGGCAAAGCGCGGACTGGCGACCAGCTTCAGACACTCGATTTGACCAAAATGCGCGGGAGACCCGAGCATATGGATGTAGAGAAGTTTCGCGATGTTATTGTGCCGGGCAAACGAGTCCTCCTCCTTGAATGACGTTCTAATCGCGGCCGACTCTTGTTGAATGAGGGCGCGCTCATCGGCCACAGTCTGGTTCGGTATTGGACAGCGCAGAAAGGCCGCACAGTAATTCATACCTTGCAGGCGCGGATGCCCTTGATGAGGGCTTGAGCGGAGACTGAGTAATGTTTTCAGAGGAGTAAACCGCAGCACACCTTTGAGGTTGTTGTAGACCATGGCGCGACGACACGGATGTTCTCGATACTGGCGTAGTCCTTACACAGTGGCGATGAGCAGCAAAGCCGAGTCACATGTCCCCAATGAGCAATTCAACGCAAAATATTCATGATAAGTACAGTTGTAAGTAGCTACTTCTACCGCGATGTCCTTCCCGCCGCTACCTTCACATGGCCCGTCCAGGACGCCAGCTACGTAGGGTTTCCGGCTAAATAAATGCTTGGAGTGCACTTCTGCTATACGCGTTAGGGCCCTCACTCAGCTCGCCGAGATCGGGATAGAAGGGGACCAGTGAATGAGCCGCGCCGAGGTACAGAGCGTTGTAGATGCGCCAGTAAACCTCCCTGACCTTTCTCGCAGGATGGAAGAGTCCCTGCAGCACATAGCTGAGCAGCACACCCGGTCCAAGCGTCACGCGCATGGCCTCTATCGCGTCCATCACTGCTCCAATAACATGCGGCGAAGTTTCGAAACAATTCGGCCACACCAGGTTCATGAGATGCATCATCGAGTCCTCGCAGCCCAGCCCCGCAACACCTAGAGCAAGGTGCTTCACGATTGTGCTGGCTGTCTGTCGGTGAACCAGGTCGCGATCCGTCAGAGCATCCTCGAGCATCGTGACAACCGAGTCGCAATAGTATGCAGATTGCGGCCCGACATATTCGAAGACGAAGGATAGTGCTTTGAGGCAACCGGTGCGCACATTAAGTTCCGCGGTCCGGTACTCGTTCAAGATTGCCGGGATGCAGGTGAAAGCTGTAAGATGGCGGGGTCAGTGACGTGTGGATTTCGGTAGGCGGTCATGACTCACGGCCACAAGTTTCGGCGACAATGGCAATTGCAACTGTACTGCACACGCGACTCTGTCGCTCTTGAACACGAAGATTGGTCAAGAGAACTGAAAGAACATCTTGAGGACCCAAGCTTTTGGCGATGTAACCGAACGTGTTGACAGCTGCGCGACGAATGCCTTTCTTGTGTGCCTTGAGGAGATCAAGCAATTCGAAGCAAATTCGCATCCATTCGCGCGCTGGAACGAACTCGGCTCCACGATCCGCTGAAGAATCTTTTGAGTTACCGTTCCAAGACAGACGCGATGCTGCTTACCAATACGACCAATCAAGTTAATCGACGCCTCTTGTACTTTTTCGTGTCTGTTGCGTAGGATGGGCGTCATACGAGGCACTGTGCAACATGAGTAGGATACGAGATGGTCGGTATAAACACTCACGGAGGTCTTTGACCGGCGGGTTCATCTGAGTCATGCCAACAACGTTGGCAATGGCGCCTTCGGCCGCAATAATACTACCAAGCGTGTCGGGATACTCTTCTCCAAGTTGTTCAAACAGAACGAGGCCGAGCTTGCTGAGCAATTGGTCTTCGCCGCATTGCTTGATGACAATGGCGAGGCGAGTCGTCAGATCGGCTGCTTGCTGACGAACTTTGGCGCTCTTGTTGTTCAACCGCCAGAGAATGGTGGAGACGATCTGGGTGAGGTATGGCTTCACTCGGATACCGAGAGCGTTGACGACGGTCCCAAAGCCGTCGAGCATGACTTGGTCCTCCGTGGTCTGCTCCTGGAACGAGTAGATGATGCCGTCCACCAGCCGTATCTCCAAACGCTCGTCGATATCGGCAGCTCCAAGTTTTTCGACGACGTTGGTGATCGTTTCCATAACCATCTTGCGGTACGGTTCTGCTTCGTCTTTCAGCTCGTTCACAATCCTGCCGACAATCTCCGCGACTCCCGCCTTCTCAGCAAGCTCGACGGTGGTTTCCACAACTTGGCGGTAGTTTCTCCGATCGAGGGCCATTCGGCGTACCCAGAACGACTTGAAAAAGTCTGGAAGAATATCATGCTTGATATAGCCCGGGGTCACGCCTTCGGTGGCCGTGCACTGCTTTACGACCTTGAGAACGATCTTCTTCATTTCCTCGTCGGATGTCTGAAATTCGCGGATGAGAATCACCGTCACTTCCTTGGTGTAGTAGGACGCGTATTCGGGGTCCATGAGGGGAATAATGAATCCGATAGCTTTCAAGAACGCGGCCAAACCCTTTCCACGATGGAGGCGAATGCCAGTCCATAGCGGCTTCAAGACATTGTCAAAGGACTCGATTCCGTAGGGCGCTGCAGCCTCGGCAAGAGCGGCCAGTCCCAGAGCCGTCATGGTACGAACTTTCTGCTGCTCGTCCGACAATCCTTTGGCTATGCAGTCGACCAGGTTGCGCAGATGTGGAAGTACAGCGCATCCCATCATAATGGCGATCTGCTGGACGATACGGATACCGGTGTGTCGAGCCTGCCAGGATTTTTTTGAATTACAAACGGCCTTGAGGAAAGGGAGAAGGGAAGGAATACCCAACGCCGAAGCTACGACTGAGAAGGCGCGAGCGGTTGTGTTTCGGACGTACTCGTCGGCGTGGTCGATATCGGGACGCATCGTAGATATCATATGGGCGAGACCAGCGGCCTTGGAAAGGTTGGAGATGATCTCGCGCCCTTCGACCCGAGCGTAGTAGTCTTCGTCGATGAGGAGCGGCTCGATGACGACAAGAATTTTGTGGACATACGGGCGGACGAGATCGTCAAGCTTGTACAGCACACGGTCGATGACTTTGACGAGGAGATGCCGCTCCTGGTCCTCGAGCGTCCGCTCCATTAGCAACGGCAGGATTTTGTCGAACAATGGGCCAGCGCCAAACTCGCGTGCCTTGTCAGTGATCTGACGAAGGGCGGTCTTTCGAACGGGAGGAGTGCCGTTCTTGATTTTGAGAAGCAGGCGCATGATTTTGCGTTCCTTCATTTCATCGACCGACAGTTCCGTCTCGTCCTCCTCCTTCAGAATCTTTGCAAAGTATTGAGCGTCCTCCGCTTTGAAGAATGCGAGGTTGCCGACTCCGGGGATCTCAGTGGGGAGGTCGGGGGCAAGACCAGCTGCAGCTGCGAGAGCGGCAGCGTCTGAGCCCTCGCGAATCTGGAATCCTCCTGGGTCGCCAATGGGGGTCGCCATGAGTCTACGTGGAGCAATGGTAGGCGCATAGCCCGCTGGAGGAGTAACGATGGTGTAGCCGGAGGAAGGAAGGATAATATCGAGCTCCTCGTCTGTGAGATACCTGTTGTGTTTGTCGTCCTGCATAATGCCGGGCGCGTTCATGATGATTCGTTCCATGGGCTGCTCCACACCACCGCTCGCAGCCAACGGAGTCTGGTCCCACCGTGAGCGCTTGATGGGTTCCGCGTTGGGAGTGTCTGCGGGAGTGGCATCCCATCGAGAGCGGCGCTTCTTGGGAGCAGACTCTTCGAGAGCCTCACTCGACCACTCTCCCTTTGCAGCATCCGCACTCTCGTCCACATCCCATCTGCGCTTGCGCTTGCCTGTTTCTTGGCTGGCCATGGCAAGGTCTTTGGCAGCAGCAAGCTCAAGGGCAACGTCGTCGAGCTCGGATGCGGGCGGAGTCTTGTCTAGATCCATCTTCATCTTGTCTTCGTCTTTCTCGCGACGCTCCTTCTCCTGGATTGCGCGCTGGACCCTGGACTCCTCCTGCTCCAAGCGAGCGAGCCGCATTGCGTCCTTGTATCCACCTTCGAGCTCCTTGCCATCTTCTGCCTCGAACGCGTCTGCGCTGGTTACTGCGGTGCGGTTGAAGCGACGGTTGTGGTAGTCGGACTGACGCGCCGCTATTTGGCGCTTGGAAGCGGTCTCGGCGAAGGGGTCGAAATTATCTTCCTCGGCAAGGTCTGCAAACTCTTGGAGGACTTCCTTGGAGGGGGTAAAAGAATCGACGAGTCGCGGAGACCCGGGAGGCGACATGAGGTTGAAGAATTCGGTTGGCGGCGACTCGGAGGACGATGGAGTACGATTCGAAGAGTGGTAAGCGTCGTCACAGGCCGAAGTGACTCCGAGTCTGCGTGACACGTCAATGTTTTTTCATCTCTTCAAACCACGACCATCGCAGTGAGTATTTCCCCTCCGTCCCCTCACCATGATGAGTTCTATGCCGCCCCAGTCGTAGCTCATCTGCTTTGACGAATGGCCAAAGCACAAGCCAAACAGTTGCACCTCTGATTCTCTCTCTTCTTCTCGTCCACAACTTGCCATTTATCTGACCCGTTCTTCGCAGGTTCTGTGAGTAGACTTTCCTGTACCTCGAAGGATGTGAACACACACCAACTCCGGAGCCTCGGCAATGGGGAAAGATTCAATAAAAACTAAGAACAGCCAGCTGATCTCTTCTCTTCCTGTCCCGGTCTTCCAATAATATCGCTGACCGCCATCTTGTCTACAGGTTTCGTTCGTGTACATAGAATACATTCGTTTTCTTGTTATACAAATGGTGATTAAAAAATTGCTTCCAGCACGCGCGCCAAAAACGAGCGCGTTGCACGAGCTGCTTCTTCGTCCGAGCTTTCACTGTTGTCCGGCCGAGGTCCAGTACCAGCCGTTGCAGCCACGACACGGCCCCGGCCATCAGTTACAAACAGCGGTTGCTGCGCAGGAGTTTCTGGCTCAGCTTGGAGGGTCGCCCCAGTTGGGTCATTCGGGGTTCGTCGATTATTCGAAAGTCGCTCGGGAACAGATGTTCGGTGATTGAATCCCAAGTCAAAAGCTCGAACGACGGGTGCCGAACTGTCCTGGTCTTCGTCGTCCGAGTCAACAAAGCTGTTGGAAACAGAGACGAGCATGGGCATATCGATATCGTTGTCATCAGATTCGCTCGCAACTTCCTGCGGCGTGGGCCTCGGCCAGTTTTGATGAGCGAGTTGGCCTGGAGTTGGCTGCAAAGGCGGCATTCGCTCTTCGTCGTCGTTATTATCCCTTGCGGGGAGATCATGTTCAGCGAGAGATGCGAGCATCTGATCAGCCTATAAACAGTGAGGATGACCCGGAGCGGGAAGAGCAGGGTCATACCAGTAGCTCCAAGCGATGCATGACGGTAATGTCGTCGTCTCCGCCGCCTGCCGGAAACGGCGTAGCGAGACCCAGCCGGGCGGTTTCGGCGAAAACATTCTCCAAGGACCGTATGAGGTCGACGCGGTTCGAAATACCAAAATGCTGCTGCGGTATCGTCAAATACTGGATTGACCCAAACATGGCACGCACAAAGGTATCTATGCCATGGGCGGGAACGTATTCAGAGCCATCGATATTACGATGGAGATAGAAACAATCTCTGCCATATTTGCAGAATGGAGTTGAACGATTATCGAGGGATCGTTGGAAATGCCTGCGTCTTGTTAGCAGACAATGGGGGGGAGAACCACAAGACGAACTTGCAAGGAATCCTCTTCATGCTGGCTTTGTATCGAGTAATGGCCTCGTCCTTACCGGACTGACCATGGACGTAGAATTTGGAGGAAGGAATGATAAACTTGGAAGCGGTTCGGCACATTGGGCAGCGTTTTGTGTTGCCGGACTCGACGACATCTGGATTGGAGGCACTGCGCCATTGCTTAATGCAGGTGATGCAGAAGATGTGATTGCAAGCGGCTTTTGGCCATAGTCAAGCATGGAAGTACTGCAAGGACGGAGACGCACTGAGGAGACCATAGGTGACGGGTTTCTCAAAGCAAATGGAGCATAGATCGTCCTCCTCTTCAATTAGAGCCTCTCTGTCGTGAGAGAACCAGCATTTGGCGCCATGTTTGCAGAAGCCACGGGCGTAGAAGCGGCAGGTTTTGCTCAAGTCATAAGGAGTGTGCGACCCGCCGTGGAGGAACTTGCACTGATCTCCAGCCCAGCAACCACGAGAAGTAAGGTAGTATTTGCAGATTCCTCGAGCTTTGGATGAGACGGGGCGAGTGGGAGAGGTCGCGGACATGGAGAGAGAACCCGTGTCACGACGATACGTGACACCAGTGCTTTGGTCCGTGAACGACCTGTACGGCGCAGGATACTCTGGTTGTACTTGCGCGATACTTTCACCGCGCTCACGGACTCTAAAGCCTGTAGTAGTGAAGCAAACACCGTATCACTACGATTAAGAAGTCGAAAAATCAGATGTGACCAGTTGACTCTCTCATGTCCTTCTTTGGGTTGCCCGACCGCAATTTGGAGGACGAGCGGGAACGAATACGAAACGGCGGGCTGCATGAAAACGAGGACGTAGCGGTGTACACCTGGGGAGAGGAGAGCTACGATGGTCTCGGTGACGCGTTGCAGGAAGGGGGCGATGATTTTAACGACGAGACCTTTGGCGGGACTGGCGCCGTCGGTCAGTCTTTCTTTTCGGCTACTTTACTCACTACTCACTACAGCTGTACTCAGGAAAGGATTTTGATTTCGCGGGCCAGAACAGGCTGCACCAAACTCAACAGAATCTACCACCTCGGGACCTCGAGCAGCGTCCTGCGCATGATTCCCGACCGACGATAGACTCGCTCCCATCCCTCGAATCGATCTGGGACGACAAGTCGCCCTTCTCCGTCTTCTCTCGTGAAAACGGCACCAATCGTCCACAGCAACCTTCCCAATACTCCCCATTCCTAGAATCTCCCGTTCTTCACCAGAGCTCTCCCGCCCTAGCTGGAGCGCGGACGGTCCAAGAAATCGAGGCGGAAATGCGAGCAGCTGTCCAATCTCGAAATGTGATCCAACGTCAACAACAACAAAATGCTCTTCGCCTCCAGCAGCAAGAAGAACAGTTTCTCCAGGAGCATGCAATGCGTGAACGTGTTGCGATTGAGCGGGAGGAACGCGAACGCGAGCAGCTTCACATACAAGCGCTCCAGCGTCTCCAGCAACAGCAAGTTATGCAACTTCGTGGACAACGCACACCTCCCCCGCGAATGCTTCCGGTCTCTCAGTCGCCGCGATTCATCGACCAGCGACAGCTGTTGTTGTTACAGCAACAGGAGGAGCAGCAGCTTCAATTGCGCCTGCAACAAGAAATGCAGATACAAGAGCAGCTTCGTATGGAAGAACTGGAGCGTCAGTTGCGTGCCCACCAGATCTCCCAGCTCAATCAAGGCCCAACCCATTTCGCCCACCGTCGACAACCGTCCGGTCCCACTATCGCCGAGTTGCAGGCTCTTCAGCAGCAACAAGCCCATCGCCGCCGCCGCTCCCAGTCTCCTGCTTATCAGGACCTGAACGTTGTGCCACAGAGCGCCCTTCAGCAACGACTTCTTGCTGAGCTCGCACAAGCGGACTATCTACGAGATTTACAGGGCGTTTCGCCGGCAGAACAAGAGGCTCTCCGAGCAGAAGCGATGCGCAAGATTGTGGAAGCAGAGAAGATGGAGGACAAGCGCCGAAGGAAAGCCGCGAAAATTGCTCATATGGTTTGTTGTACACTCTGGATATCAACTTGAATACTTACAGACTCTCAGTCGCGGTACAATGATCTCATGACGCAGTCAGACAAGGATTTCATCACTCGGATTCAAGTCTCTCAACTTGTCACGCCTGACCCGTACGCGGACGACTTTTATGCCCAGGTTTATGGAGCCATTCTTCGCTCTCGCATGGGCCTCCAATCGCAAGATGACCGCGTGCTCAAGTTTGGTAGCGGCGGTGGCATCAGCCTTGGGGCGCCTCAAAAGGCACCGACGAGGAGACCCAATGCAATGCAGAGAATGGAACAACAAGTGGAGAGAATTGTCAACAACGCGCGTAGACGAGAGGAGGAGAAGGGTCTTCACTGTGTGTGCAACACCTTCTCACAACAAAAAAAAACTCACACGTAACAGCGCTGCACAGTCTTCAAGGCGCATTGGGCAAGACGTCGGGCCGAAGCTATAAAGCAGCCCCGCGCCAGCTTCTGCAGGTTGACGATGACGGCGCACCCTCGCTCACCCACCCTCATGCACACATCTCCAAGGAGGATGCGAAGGATCATGACGCAGCTCAAGAGGTCGCGAGGCTCAGTCGCGAGGCTTTGGGCAATGTTTGCATCTTCTTCTTTGGTTTCCTCATCTCTTCTAACTATAACAGGGAGGTAACGTCGTTCGAAAAGATCCCCTTGCTCACCGTCAAGTTCTGGCCATCCTGGAAGAGCTATATGACCTCGTTCTACAAGTCGAACAAATGAGACGCGAGCAGCCGCCGGAAGAGGAAGGTGAACTATACGAGCGATGGTGAGTCAATAATATTCGTTTAGTTAGACTTGACTCGAGCTTCTCCCAAGGAAAACAGAGTGCGAAGCCGTTGTTGAGCAGCTCTGGGAAGGACTGAGGGTGATGGTGCCGTTGGAGACAAGGTAAGATCGTCTCTCTTGAGACTCCCTGGTCTTAATATGCGGTACAGCAATCCCCATCCATTTGTTTCCCTGTTGCAGCCGAGCAAGGGCAAGAAGCTACTCCCGCGGCTAACCAGACATATCGACCACCCTCGTATGCTCACACTGATGACCCTCCTCGTCGCCTGTTTCACGCAGCTGGACGTTGTGAAGCGCGCGCCGTTACTAGACTCACTGGATGACTCGCCGGAACGTGATGAAGCAGACCGCCAGACGCAGGCGTTTTTGACGAGCGTCCTGCAAAGCATTCTACCTGTTGTGACCAAACTCGACCTACATGTCGTCACGGCTCTGCTCGGCCTGTTGATTGATCGAAGCGAGAACATTGGCTTCCTCGCACAGACCAAGGTATGTAGCATCGCTTCGTCGTTGAACGATCGTATATCTAATTCCCTCCAGCCTGGACTAGCCTTGTTGACACTGTTCCTCAGTCGAGTTGAGGTTATTAAACAAGCATGGGCTACGGGCGCGGAGCCTGTTGACCCCATGTCCGCCGCCGCATCTCTCGAGCAATGGTCTGTCCTCTCTTTTTGTGTCACTGCTAATCTGAATCTTTCCTTTACAGGCAAGCTGTCTTTGACCAGTTCTTCGTCCTCCTCACTCCCCACCTGCTACGCCTCTTCCCCTCGAGTCGTATTGCGCTTCAGGCGCATCATCCTGCGAATGCTGCACTCGCAATTGACATTATCGACCAGCCGGTGTGGCAGTTCTTGGCCGCGCTCGCCCTCCAGGCGGTGCCCGAACAGCACCAAGTGCTGGTCACATCGCTTCGGGAAAAGGTGCTGGAGAATGTGCTTAGTGCTAACAAGGGCTGGGTTGCAGGAGAAGAAGAGAGGCGGACAAAGCTCGCGAATGTTAATTTATTCCTGCACGCGCTTGGTTTAGATAGTTCCCAAATTACTCTTTGAGCAGTCGTGAACGGAGGCTAATTATATCTGAACGCCTTCGAGCATATTGACGCGCTGTGACATCCTACGTGGAACTTGCTCTCATTTCTTTCCCAGTCTGTGCTGGCCGGACCCCATGCTCTCGTTATTAGTTGTCTTCCTCCTCAGTCTCTCTGGTCTACTCCACGCGAAGTCCAGCGACGGAAACTCTGTCCTCGTCATTGTAGAAGACGCGCAGAAGGATGAATTCAGCGTCTTTTTCGACGACCTGAAAGGTGTGGCTGGCTAAGCCCCATAGCATCTTCTCTGACCCCAGCAGCGGAGGGATACGACCTTTCCTTCAGGGCGCCCAAAGCCGAGAAGCCGGCGCTGGTTGAGTACGACGTGCCCGCCTTCTCGCATGTTGTCATTCTAGCCTCGGAATCCAAAAGTGCGTCTGTAATTGTGCAACGCGCGCACATTTTCAACTCCAGCAGACTTTGCCAAGGACATTACACCGCAGTCGCTCGTTGAGCTTGTGTCGGGCGGGACGAACCTACTTGTTGCGCTTTCCCAGAAGCAGACCCCGATTTCCTCCCTCGCTGCCGAATTCTCCCTCATCCTACCTCCGCCCGGAACACCTCTGCTCTCCTTCTTCCCCGAACGCAAGGAATCTCCGTCTTTAATCCCCATTGCCCCGCCCGCGTCGTCCAACATCCTGTCTACGAACCTTGCCCCGGTCTGGTTCTCTGGCGTTCCTATCGCTTTGGGAAGCAATCCTCTTCTGTTCCCCATACTTCCTGCGCCTCCGGAGAGCTTCGCAGGCGATATAAGCTCTGGTGCGGACGCGCTTGTCGACGCGGGAGACAAGGGTGGCGAAGGTCTTTGGGCCGGCAGCCAGGTTAGCGTCGTGGCTGGATTCCAGGCTATCGGCGGGGCTCGTATCGCGTGGCTCGGCGGAGTAGACATGCTCAAGAACACCCTGGCTAAAAAGGATGTTGCAAAGTGCGTATTTTCGTCTTTCTCGCGTTGATTCTCATTGTTGCTAGGGGAGTCAGGTCCGGCAACACGCAATTTGCACGCGACCTCACTGCCTGGACGTTCCAGGAGAGCCTGGTCCTGCGTATCGACAGCACTGAGCACCACCTAGTCAACTCAACCGAGTCGTTGGAAAGCTACACGACCAACGATAACATCGTGCGTGTTTATACCTTCTTCTGAGCTTTATTGACTCGTGGCAGGTCTTTGCTGCCCACATTTCGCGCTTCAACCCGAAATCCGGAAAGTGGGCACCGTACGCTGGTATCCACGATATGCAGCTCGAATTTACGATGCTCGATCCTCATATCCGGACTGCTCTCCCTCCCGTACCTGGCTCACCAGGAAAGTATTCGACGAGCTTCCGCGCACCCGACCGTCATGGCGTTTTCAAGTTCGTCGTAAACTACAAGCGTAAAGGGTATACTTTTTGTTTGACTGGCTGAGCCGAGCTTCTGACGCGCCCATTCTTAGATGGACGCACCTGCACAGTTCGACAACGGTTTCGCTTGTTCCACCGAGACATGACGGCTACCCGCGCTTCCTTAGCGCTGCATGGCCGTTCTACGTCGGAGCGATCAGCACCAGCGTCGGGTTTTTCTTGTTCTCAGCGGTATGGCTAGCAGGGGAGTCGCGAGAAGGCAAAAAGGCCAAGACCAAGGCCCAGTAGTGATACCTTTGTAGACCCTGTAAATAAAATGCTCGTCTGCTTCACTGGTGACTGGAGGTCATATCATTAGAAGGCATTAAGGTTCCATTGAACACTCTATCTAGTCGAGAAAGTAAATAGTGCGTGCCGCGAATGATCTGTGATAATTTCATCACACGTTCGTGTTGGAGAAACAAGAGCCTACGTTTTGAGGGTGTTTACTTGCCACCGGTCGTGCCCATGCCCATGGAGGCCTTGAACGAGTCGTATATCCACCATTGGAAGCCGGTCAAAGTACCTAGTTAGGATGGATAAACACAGGAAGAAAAACGGGACAGAAAAATTTGACGAACCAATCATCACAACACGCGTACCGAGACCCTTTGTCGCGAGCTTGCTGAGTCCGACTTCCGAGTAGATCTGACCGAGAGGCTTGCCCTTGTTCTCAGCCTTGCCTTGGAGGGAGACGAGCGAATCGGCCGGGTGGGAGACGACAGCGCAAATGATGCCGGCGAGGTAGCCAGACGCGAACGTGACACCGAGCTGCGTGGTCTTGCTATAGGTCTCCTTGGGCTGGGTGTAGACGTGGGTGTAGAAGAGCTGGACGATCTTCTCGAAGAAGAAGAACTTGGCCATGGTGTACGGAATCTGCAAGACATGAGGGCAGAGTATGGATAAACACAAGCTCTTCAAACCTGACGGGACCACAGAGGGACAAGGGAGCCAAATGGGAAACGGCTGTCGGGGGTGGCGCGCATCTTTGCGATGGCAGGACCGAAGGCGGTGGGGAAAGTGCCGGTTGCGCTGGTCTGAATTTTGACCTTTGTCATTTCGAGAGGGCAGAGGGCGATATCCGCAAAGACTTCAGCAGAGGCGGAACCTGCCAACCAAATGGCGGGCTTGTACTTGTTCGACAACTCCTCGCCGGCGAGGTTCATGTACTGGTCTTTGAAAATCTCGTAGAGACCGTATTTGAACATGCCCTGGAGCGAGTAGCCGACAAAGGTGGGGCCAAGTCCTTTCCAGATACCCGTCTTGCCCTCTTCCTTGACAAGTAGACCGAGGGAGGGGAAAAGACCCTTGTATTTGAGCGGGTCGACCTAGCACGAAATGTCAGTTTTTTTTTCGTCCCGAAGGCGAGGTCAGTTCACACCTGCATGTTACATTTTGCGACATCCAGAGGCGTAATACCGGCGTGGGTGACACCACAAGCCAGGGCACCACCGAGGAGCGCCTTTGCGTAGTAGCTGGAATCATGCTGGACGGGGCCGGAGTACCTGCAGACGTGCTAAGCTGTCAAGAAAGAAAGAGGACAGAAAGGCTACCTGGCGTCCCATTTGCCTGCGACGGGTGAGGCCATGTCTAGATGGAGTCTACAGAGAAAGCTGAGCTGGCCCGGTCTGATCCTTTGAAAATTACCTGTTTGTCACACTCGTGACATTTCAGCAGTGCTCTTCTCATGTACTCCGCCCCGCCTCTGTCTGCTTGCACCTAGTGTTTTCCCTAGCGCTGCTGAGAGCTTCTGGTATCAGCACAAATATCACTCCGTTCTGCTGCAGCAACATTCTGAACCAGATTTCTGGGAGACTTTTTCAGTGACGCGAACATATAGGCGCCCCAATCTGCAATCGCCTCTGATGGCGCCTCGCACCGTTCTTTCCAAAACTTGTGTAAATCGATAGAAGACTCGCTCTAGTTGTAGCCTTGCGAAATTTCAATTTTTTCTGTGAAAAGATCCCTAAGATACAGGCCGAGGTGTGAGGGATGCAGCACATGGAAAAATCCAGGATTTGGCACAGACATTTTCGAAGGTCCATAGATGATCTGTGTCAAATTTGGTAGTGGAAGCTCCAGAGGGAATGAGAATACAGCGCTCAGAACTTGTCTGATGGTGATTTCGACAACTGCTCATCTTGCCGTGCAATGAGTACGGCTCTCAGCACCATGTAAATTTGCCAGGATGTTGGGAGATAGGAAGTGTAGGACCATATTAAATTTTGGAGGTAATAGGACAGGCAGCCGTCGCGATATCGTGTTGTGGATTGCAGATGGGGGTGGAATTGCATAATGGTTCCTCAGGGTGTTAAGTCAAGGAGAATATTACCTACTCCCGATTGTTGAGCGGTGTTGCTTGAGCTAGCGCTTGGTCCTTCTTCGTCGATACTATTGTGACACCAGCTTTGCAAAGGTGATCACCAATGCAAAAAATCACCATATCTCCCCTCCACCGGCTCCGAGCCTCTTAAAAATAAAACGTAATCCATGTCCCGCTTATCCGAGAGTGCGCATAGGAAAATTTGAGGCGATCCAATGAAAAACGGCATCAGCATAAAATTGTGCAGCCCCGAGATCAGTTGTTTTGCCCCGACACCATTTCTCCCTCAGGTCTTGCCCTTTCACTCTGAAAATTTGCATGGTGCATAGTGAGACCCTTCTCAACATCCCACAGGTTCAAAATATTATGTTCCGCATGGTTTGACGCTGCATCGAAGCTGTGACAAAATTTGTACTGGCGATTCAGATCATTTCGGTTTGCTCGACTGACTTCACCAGAACTCAACAACGAAGGAACCAATAAAATTGAGATTTGGATATGTTGTGCAAAAAAGTACATACTATTGGTATGCGAAAAAAACTGGGCTGAAATGTGTCCGTGGAGGTGGCCATCGGGCGGCGGAGAGGACATTTGCATGGCGGGTGTCACGAAGAATGACATCAAAAATCGAAACCACTGGTGGGACTCGAACCCACAGCCTTCGTCTTAGCGCTAGCAGTAGGAAAACGACGCGATAACCATTTCGCCACAATGGCACTCAAAATCCCAAATATAAGTCCCACAGCTGCTTGAGGAACTGCTCAACGAGAACTCGCTCATCTGCAGCATGCTGGTCAATGAGCACCAACGTGTTGTTGATCAAGCACACAATGAACTTGCAGTCAACCGGCTCAATGATCTCCACATTGCGTAGGTCGGCCTTTTGGAACCGATGCAAGAAAGCTGGCATACACCTTGCCTTGTTGAATAGCCAGATGTCCAGGTATAACAACACCCTCCCTCTCACACGTTCATTATCACGGCTATGAACATCGACGCACCCTCTCGGGCAGCGTTGACTCTTATCCGGCTCTGGGAGCCTCCGCCACCTACTCAAGACAACTACTCGTATACGCTACGGCCCGCCAGCCCTGACACAACCGAGCAGCATCACACCTCTCGGCCTTAAGTTGGAACCAATGCGAGAAGCTGGCAGATGGATCGGTATACACCTCGCCTTGTTGAAGATAGCCAGACATTCGGTAACAACACACTCCCCTCACGTGTTCATTAGTGCAACGGTTCAGGCCCAGTGAAAAACACAGATGCTGTAGGGTGCCCAAATGTGCATGGATGTGCTCTGTGATAGAAAATATGCTCGGAGCTGCTCCCAAGCTGCTGTGATGTGCTTGCCATATATGATCATGACATGTTCCCAGGAGACGCAGACAAGATGCAGACCAGGTCGAGGAATGATTCTGCCGCGCAATCATGCCAAGCTAGTTGGGTGCCGGACACGAGCTAGCCCAACCCATCTGCCCGATCCACCTCATCAACCAGTCCTTCAAGTAAGATCTTCACTCCGTGCTTGAAGATACACCCGAATGCGTCGTCCAGCTATACCATCTGAGCAATACTGTACTATTTCGGACAAGTGACCGCTTGGGTGGTCGCCGAATGTGACTGTCAGCACAGATAGGTAGTTGGTCAAGCTAGCGGCCGGGTTAGAATGCAACACGTAATCGCGTTCAAATGTGTCAAAGACCGCGCCAAAGCACATGTTGCGGGGGCCCGCGAGGATGGGGATCCAACGAAATGTGGAAACATACTGGTCGAAAAGAGCCTGAGCCCAGGCAAACGACGACCAAGCACCCTGAGAGGGCGGGAGATTTCCAACGTTGAGTTGTGGGGACTGTACTTCGAGCAGAGGAGGACGTGACCAAAGACCCAGGGGAACCCGCTGGGGAGAGGGAAGAGGCAGACCCAGTGAAACCACAATGTGCCGGCTAGGGATGCCACCCGTTACCGTAACGGCAATGGCCGTCAAATCAATGGGTGAGCTACAGCAACGGCCGTCAATTCCACAGCTATGGAGCAGGGCATCAGGAGGGTCTGCAGGCACAGGAAGGGCTACAGAGTAGCCGTAATGGCTTACAGGATGGGTCGACAGGTCCTGAAAGATTTATCATAAGCCAAAGCTGAGTCCAGGCACGGGTATGACTTCCTTGAGATGAAGAAACTCCAATATGTTCTCAGTGCTGCAGTTTATGGCAGGAAACGATACAATTCCGCATAGCCGGGGCAAAGAACGAAAGAAAAAGGCTTACTGTATATGGAGTCACCATCTACAGACACATTAGATATGCCTTCGACATGTTCCCGCCGGAAATCTGCAGTTGCAGACCTATACCGTCACCACACTGTCACCGGTATCAGAGCTGTTGACCGCTGTTTGGAGGCCATAACAACGTGCTGAGCAGATAATCAGATGCATGCAAGCCTAGCCGATATCTAGCCGCACAAGGCAAGCTTGTCGCAGGTGTGAGTGATCGCTTATCTGCTAAATCTGCTAGAAATCTGACCATCAACCCGTCAACCCATAGCGACGGCCGTAAAGGCCATAAACCTACGGCTCATACAGGTCTGACCCGTTCCGTAGCAGCTTGCGCCAAAATTGCCGATGGCACGGCAATGGCTATCCATAGGCCGTTGCCGTAGACCCGTCGAAACGGTAGTGGGCGGCATCCGTAGCACCGGCTGTGTTCAGATACTGGACGGCGAAGAAACTGAGAAAATACCGTGTCCAGCGGAAACCGGCAAAGAGGCGAGCGGGGCATAGAGAGGGTCGAGAATGGTGGTGTGAAGAGGGAGACCGTCGATGAAGCGAGATGGAGCAATGAGGTGAAGTTCCGCCTCTTCGGCAATGCTGTGTCCTTGACTGAAGACTCATTGAGAGATGGAGTGGGCCCATATGCAAAAGAGATGAACCAATTATATTGCTCGACACCATGATGGCAGGGACGACAAAACCGCGAAAGCGGAGGCAGCGGATTGTCGACAGTGAAGGATGGGGAGAGCAGATGAGAAGAAGACGGGGGAAAAACCCGAGCGACCGTGAATATGGCGAGGGGACGACATGGAGGAAGGAGGGAAAGAAAAGGAAGATACATTTTGATTCTGCAGTGTCTTAAATGGACACGTGAAGACAGGAGGACCAACAAATCATAACAACCCGGATTGGGAACGTGCAGTTTAGTTAACCCCGTTAGGGGTGTGACTTGTGGGTCCAAGACTTTAGTCATGTCCCAAAAGAAGCCATGAAAATCACATGGAACCCAACAAGCTTTGGAAGCCGCAGCAGGAGCAAATTCCAAGGAACCAAAAGTAACCAAGCATACAAACGACCCTGAACACGAGGCACCAAGGATGTTCAAACTCCGAATGAAAATTACAAGCGCCGAACCATATTGGATCTCCGATACAAAAAAATTCAAGATCTGAAAAAAGGGAACCCGCTCTCACGGCTACTTGAGACGAGTGCCTTAAAGGGGGGGTGATGTCATGAAACCGACTGATGGTGCATCATATACGGCGCATCACGCCATCAGTACACATCGTCCACAATGTATCCAAGGATTGCGCTTAAGGAGAGATCAGATACATATACCAAAGGCAGGGACAACTGCTGTTGTGGCTTGACAGGGAGGAGTAGATCGGACATGTAGGAGGGATTGATAGGATACCGATTGATAGCATAGATACCCTGTAGTATAAGTGTGAGAGGTATATATATATCAAAGCGCATACTATTTGAACTTGCTTCACTTTACTGTACTTACGATTAGATTACATACTTGTGACATCGAGTCACATCAAATAATAACTTGACTCTGCTTTCCATGTCCGATCTCTGTTTCTCGACGCGAACCACGTAACGGTTGGACCCACTGCATGCCTGAGCACGCGTAAAACTGCTCCTCTCTATTCCTTGGAGACCGGGAACAAGAGAGTATCAATTAAGGCTCCAACCAACTCGATGCGGCGCTTCCTCGAGCTGCCGCGTCTTCGGGATTGCCGGCGCTACTCACGTAGCCGCCCTTCCTTGCTCGTCATCGCTCTGGATAGCCTCACCGACAACTACGTACTTCTCCGGCACCGCCAGCCCTAAAAACTCGTGCAGCATCACAATGGAGCCCACCGCGAGGGGCTGTCCACGGGCAGAGAAGTGGCAACATCTCCCCTTCCAGCCAGCCTGGTTTGGGGGGCCCACGACGTGCGTACTTTCGCTAGCGCAAGACGCCGTAGCGCTTTCTTCATCCCTGGCGGACGACCCTTATCAAAACTTGAAACATTTCACCCGTCGAACGACTCGCTTACGACCTCTTTGTTAAAAAACTTCGACGAGCGTACTTTCAACAAGATTCTATCTACCATCCCATGGCGAATTCCAATTGACCTTCCTCAGGAAAACAAGGTCCAGCTCCTCGCTCGACTTCCAACTCACTCGGCCGCAACGTTCAAGGCGAATTCCACCACTTGGATATGTACGCCACGAAACCCCGCCCAGGCGGACAGGCTGCGACTCGAATGTCTGCGCCCACCGCTTCTTCAGCAGCTAGAGCTACGCCCCCACCCTCCGTATACTTCGCCGCGAAACGCGGAATCCTGAAGTCTCCTTCGCATGCCCAAAGCCCTTCTCCGGACGACGACACAGCGACGACCGGGTCTAGTCAGGCTGCCCCAATTGTTGGAGGCGCCTTTACGTCGTCGCCCAATGTCTCCGCAACTAGCGGCCAGTCCACGGGCGCCCATTCCGAAGACTCGGTCGAGGACCAACTATACTCGAGCAACGAAAATTCGCCGTCTACCACTGGTACAATGTCTGCTTCCCCCACGACTAGCGACGCTACTCCTCGCAACGGTTCGGTATCTACTGGATCTCGTCCTCCGCAGAAGGTTCCTCTAGCGACGAATTCCGACTATAGCGTTACCGCTGCCCTCAACAATCGTCGTGAGGAGGGAGGCGAGTCGCTCATGCCTGAGCTGACCCCGCTATTCGAAGGCCTAGGCACTCGCATGGAGTTATACAAAGACGAACCACTATTCCTGACAGTAGCCCGTCTGCACTTGAACCCGGATCCCAACGAGTACGAGCTACTGCGCGACTATGGATTAGACCAAGAAACGGGCCTCCTCCCGGACATGGATGAGGCGTTAACGGATAAACTGAGGGATATCCTAGTGCGTTTCCTAATGCCCCGACAAGACGGATTGTGGGCAAATCTATCGGACGCCCTGAAACAAGTGGGCGCATTAACAATACGTGATATCAACGTGCTGCCCTTCGTGCGAGATGAAGGCGGGGATACGATCTGGACTGTCTCCTTCTCGCAGCTATATCTACTAGCCCACGTCGTCCACGCTGCTCAACAGATTCTTGAGAATCTCACTTCATTCAGCAAACGCGATCCCGCATCCATGTACAACGTCGACGCAGACTTGCGGTTCACGCTATCCATGGAGAGGTTCCAGGACAAATCTACGATGTCGGTTACCTTCAACGTATTGCGGCGGCGAGTAGCTTTAGCCGACAGCCATATCCGCAGGCAACTATCGCAAATTAGGGAATCGTTGACGGGGGACAATTCTGATAGAGTCAGCTCGGTGAACTCAACGGTTTCCGAACTACGGCAAATCTACGATAAATACTCCACGGAGGATTTAGCATGGATGATGGCTTCTCGGAAGGACTACAGATTCTACGTTGAGGATTATCCTGGCATGGAAGGAGAAATCCAACGAGGCATTCACAACATCTTGGGGAATTCCCCGTCCTTGAACAAGTCCCCTTACCGCCGTCGAAACCGAGATTACATCCCTACCCTCAGGGAATCCGATTCGGATACATATCCATACGTCGAAAGCGCTCAAACAGGGCTGCCTCATGGATCGACGCGGGAAGACCAACAAAACGCTCACGCCCAATGCGTTCTGGTTTTACGAATACGGGACCTCCCGAACCTCTCCAACGCCCGGATACCAACCCTTCCCAATCTGTTTACGCCGCGTACATGACCGCTGAAACTCCCGTATTGAGCCATATCCCTGGAGTCGCTCGTATGCCGAACCCTTCCCTGTCTGCGTTTGGGGGGCCATTGCCGATGCGCACGCACATTCTGGGGCCGGGATCTTATCAGACACCTACCCCAGCTCAAGCCAATTATCAATTGACCTCGGAGGGGCTCGTTTCTGCGGGTGGCGCCTACCAGGCAGCCAACGCGAACGCGACAGGGCCAGCTTATGGGAATGGCAACGGAAACACTTCACAACTTCCATACGGAACCAACCAGCCAAGTAGCATCCAAAATTCAGATGGGAACGGACCTAATCGAGGCAGCGGGTACCCACCAAGAGGAGGACCGGGAGGTTTTCCCAACGGTCCCCCTGGAGGCTTTCCGGGTGGTGGAGGACCAGGCGGTTTCCCTAACGGTCCCCCTGGAGGGTTCCCTGGCGGTGGAGGACCGGGTGGATATCCTAGAGGTCCTGCAGCTGGACCTCTTGGCGGCGCTCCTCCATACGGAGCGCCCCAACCGCCTCAACGCCCTCCGGGGTATTATCCTGCTCCGCCCCCTCCTCCCGGCGGATTTCCAGGAGGTGCTCCTCCCCCGCCGCCTCTGCCTCCTCCGGGTGGTCAACCGAACCCAGCGGGAGACCCGCACTACCGTACTGAGTGGATGTTAAATAACAAGTTACCTCTCACGACCCTGCCTACCTTCGACGGAGAAGCGAATTCTATCATCGATTACTTATCTTCCATGGATCAGCTCGCGCAAAGAAGTCCGTTATTGCACCAGCAAATTGGTCAAATGGCGTCGCAATGTTTCGAAGGATTGGCTAGGGATTGGTGGATACACCTCACCGCGGCAGAGTGGATCTTCTTCTCGACGGATTGGGATCATCTTCTAGCGGCAATACAGAACCATTTCGTTACTCCATTCTGGCGCCAACAGCAGACCTTGGACTTCGAGGCCATGCGTTTCAGGCAGCCGGAGAACGAAAAGGAAACCCCATTACGATATCTTCAACGACGCATGTCCCGTAATGCGTTTTTGTACCCCTTCAACGCTGGTAATCCCGCTGAAGTCGCCCTCGCTATCACCCGTATCTGCCAACTCCAGCCACCTGAATGGAGCAGTATCCTCAATGCTCGCACTTGTCTTTCCATTTCCAGCCTAATGAACACCGCTTTGCGAGAAGAGACCTCCCTCCTAGTGCAGTATGATCTGCATGAAGAGCTGCGCAAGAATCGGGCCTTGAATAGCCGACCGGGTAATCGACCGTACCAAAACCGCACCCGGTTCGTCCGTCGTGCCAACGCGGTGGATTATAACTACGAGGTGGAGGAAGAAGTGTTGGAGGCAGATCCTCCTTCCGCTACGGTATTGGCCATAGAGGGGCGCCGTCCTCAGGCTGCCCCTACGAACAAGCCCGAATATCCAAGCAGAGGAGTGGTAAACGGGTATCATTTCAAACGAGATGACTCGCGAAAAAGCCCTAAACCGCCTAAGAGAGGAGCTTGCTTCATCTGCACCAGCCCGAACCACTTCATGCGCGACTGCGCCCACTTTGGCTGATGGGAGGTTATGCGAAACGCGAACTTGTTAGAAAAAGACATAGACCAGGAGGAATTCACGGAGGAAGAGCGAGAATATATTGCTATGATGGTTGAAATCAATTTCGTTCCTGTTTACCCTCTACTTTCAAAGCTCCAAAGGGTCACCAGTTACCGGATGGCATGGGTTTGCTTGGGACGCACGCTCTCATTGCCGAAGTTCGAATTGGGTCTAACGAGGCAGAGACCATTAAGGGTCGCTTAGACTCGGGAGCTGATATCACTCTGATGTCAGAAGAATTCTGGGCAGCTCTGCCAGATCGTCCTACTCCAAAGGAAGGGGTTCGCATGAAGCTATACCACTTGACCGGACAGGCCAAAGTTTTGGGGTACATCAAGACCAAGCTATTCATGACGGCAATCGATGGTACAACGGTGGAATTTGACTTGGAAGCATACGTTATCAAGGACATGCGCGTCCCCCTCCTCTTGGGTGAAGATTTCCAAACGGCGTACGAGATCGGCATTAAGAGGCGCTCCACAGGCGAATGCTCCATGAGCATTGGAGATTCGCAGTTAACGGTGCCAGCCTCTTCGTCACAATTATACGACCTAGGATTCGAGATTAAACGAGCCCAAGTCGCTACGACGCCGGCCCTTCCTCCGAACGCCGGTTCGAGAGTGGGCGCATCTTGCCGGGCGAAAAAGGCCATCCGTAAAGAAGAATATCAGAAACACGAAGCTCCAGTCCTGGCCACTACGGACACCCTCATCAGCCCGGGCTCAGTCCATAATCTCCAAGTCCGTGCTGATTTCCAAGGCCGCGAGGAATGGTATGTTGAGAAGGTTTTAATTCCTACAGAAGACGGTAGCGTACTGGCAGCCCCATCGACGCTGATTCGAGTGGAGGCGCCCTATATTCCAATCGCCAACCCTACTACACGACCGTGGTTCATCCGAGCCGGGGACGTCGTAGGAAAACTGAGGGATCCAGCCTTATTCGCCGACTCACCCAAAAACGCCGAGGAAGAAGCGAAGATGGTCGCCAGTGCGGAGGCTATAGCCCGCGCTATCCAGGCGACCTCCGCGATCCAAGAGGCCCTGAATAACCCATCTGCGCCGCCCGACATTCCATCCGATTCTGAGGAGGAGGACGAAATGTGGGAAGGTCCCAAAACGGCCGCGTTGGACGAGCCCTCGGATCCTAACCCTCCAGATATACTTGAGGCGGTGAATTTAGGACCGGATATTCCAGGCGAAGTCAAAGGAAGGCTACATGAACTCTTACGGCGACATTCCTCTGCATTCGGAATCGGAGGTCGGCTCGGAACGGTGTCTGAAAAAGCCACTGTGCCCCTCAAACCCGACTCGAAGCCAGTATCTTTGCCGATATACGCTGCCTCTCCCGCCAAGAGGGAAGTCATCGACAAGCAAATGGATACGTGGTTCGAGCGAGACGTGATCGAGCCTTCTGTCAGCCCTTGGGGAGCGCCCTGCGCGGTGGTTTTCCGTAACGGCAAGGCTCGATTGGCTGTGGATTATCGCAAACTCAATGTGCAGACCGTTCCTGACAAATTCCCTATTCCCCGTCAATCCGAGATCGTGCAAGTGCTCTCGGGAGCCCAAGTTCTATCATGTTTCGACGCACTCGCCGGATTTAATCAAGTTGAAATGGATGAAGAGGATCGTGAAAAAACGGCCTTCCGCTCTCACCGGGGCCTGTGGCAATTTAAACGCATGCCCTTTGGGTTACGAAACGGGCCGTCCATCTTCCAACGCATTATGCAGGGAGTCTTGGCGCCTTTCTTGTGGTTATTCGCGCTCGTGTATATCGACGATATCGTGGTCTTCTCGAAGAACTGGGACGAACATCTAGTACATTTGGACAAAGTACTAGACGCTATAGCTCGGTCGGGTATCACTCTTGAGCCAAGAAGTGCTATCTGGGCTACAACTCGATACTTCTACTCGACCAGAAGGTCTCGAGGTTGGGACTATCTACGCACCGCGAGAAGGTCGCCGCAATCCAAGAACTAAAACGCCCGCAGACGGTCAAGCAACTCCAACAATTCCTCGGGATGGTCAACTACTTTTCTTCATATATTCCGTTCTATGCACATATTATGAAACCACTATTCACGCTGCTCTCGAAGGGTGTCGCGTGGGACTGGCTAGCGGAACATGAAACAGCGTTTCAGCAGGCCAAAGACGCGCTCTCGGTAGCGCCAGTCCTCGGACACCCCCAACAAGGATACCCTTATCGTCTATACACCGACGCGTCCGACTACGCCATAGGAGCTAGCCTCCAGCAAATTCAGAGAATCCGTGTTGGCGACCTGCAGGGAACACAGGTCTACAATCGTCTCAAGCAGGCATACAAACTAAAACTACCCATCCCTAAACTTTTTCCGGTCTACTTCAAAGAGATACCGGAAGGTGTAGATCGCGAGGAATGGGGCCAATCGCTGGACGATACAGAAGTACACGTTGAACGTGTCATCTGTTACTGGAGTCGCAGCTTACGTTCCGCTGAGCGTAACTACAGCGCGACCGAGCGAGAAGCTCTGGGAGCTAAGGAAGCGTTGATTCGCTTCCAACCGTTTATTGAGGGAGAAAAAATTATCCTCATTACGGACCACGCGGCCTTACTTGGGCTCGTGCTTTCGAACACACCAACCGCAGGCTCGCAGCTTGGGGGGCAGTCTTCGCCGCTTACCCTGGACTTCGCATACATCACCGCCCGGGGCGAGTTCACTCTAACGTTGATCTGTTATCCCGTCTTCCCAGAGAAGCACCCGAACACTGCTCGCCAGCCCGAGATGACTTGGATCCCATTACACAAGACGACGAAAAAAGGAATCGAGCGGAACATGAAGAACAGCAGCTGGGATTCGCGCCTGCTCAACGGGCTGCGTTCGCCGCTCTATGGTGGGACGATCTGGTCGAGAGAGTCGCGCTGCCGGTGCAGACTCACTGTCAGAAAGCGCAAGAAGTGGAGAAACCTCCTCCCGAGCCCAAATATCCTCGTAAATCTGTCCCCCTTGCCTCACAGAAGGACCAGTTCAGGACAATAGTCTCGAACACGGACGGATCGGACCAGTTCCGGACCATAGTCTCGAATTCGGACGGATCGGACCAGTTCCGGACAATAGTCTCGAACGTGGACGGACGAGACCAGTTCCGGACAATCGTCTCAAATGAGGGCGAACTAGACCCGGAGCGCCACGAGGAGGGCTCTAGCAATGATGCCTCCTCGTCGTCAGGCAGCTCGGAGGACGGTCCACCAGACCACTGGCGCTACCCCAAAGGTTCGGCGGGACCTGCTCAGGACTTTGACGACGACTGGAATAAAAGAGCCCATTTGCTGATCTCGATGTCTCCCGCCTGGGTGGCCCAGTTCGTTGAAGGATACCAAAAGGATCGTCATTTCCGAGACAAATATGTCGAGCAAGCTGCCAGCCCGTCCGTCGTATTAACTCCTTCACGATTCCAGAAAGGAAGAGACGGTCTACTGTTCTTCGTCGACGCGGACTGGCGCACGCAATTGTGTGTGCCTCGAGCGAGCGTCAAGGATATACTGGCGCATGTGCATGAGTCGTCTCGTGAATCCGCCCACGCGGGGCCAGGCAAACTAGTAGCTCGTCTGCAGGAACTCTTTTACTGGCCGAACATGAACAATGATGCTGAAGACTTCGCTTCCTCTTGCGATGTATGTCAGAAGATTAAAACGGACCATCGTCGTAAAATGGGAGGATTGCACCCAGCCCACATCCCCGCTCGCCCGTTTGCACAGTATCGATGGACATGATTACAGGCTTGCCCGTCTCGGGCGCCGAAAAGTACACCGCTATCATAGTCTTCGTGGACAAGCTTACGAAGTTCGCGATTATGGCTCCGACACATAACGAACTGACTCAAGAAGGGTTCGCAAAAATGTTTATCGATCTCGTAGTGGACCACTACGGAATGCCAGAGAGAATAATAGCCGACCGGGATAAACGATGGGCTACGGCGTTCTGGAGATCGGTAGTAACACAATACGGAAGCGCCCTGGCCCTGTCCTCGTCTTATCACCCGCAAACGGACGGCCAAACGGAGATCCTTAACGCCCACATCGAGCAGATGTTAAGGGCCTACGTGGCTGGCAATCGCTCCTCATGGTCAAATTGGTTAGGGCAAACCTGTTCGGCTTATAATTCCAGCGTTCATTCCTCGACGGGATACGCACCCAACTTTCTACTTTTCGGATATGAACCTCGAGGGTCGGCTGGTTTACTAGTCCATCAAACTGACCCGGTGGCGCGTCCCTTCCTCCCCAGCCAAAAGGGAGAAGACTTTATCACGACGCTGGAGGCCAACCGTCAGAAAGCGCGAGACGCTCTGGTGCTTGCGCAGGAACGACAAGCAAAAGCTTATAATAAATCGCGCCGACCCGTGGAACGGATACAGGCTGGCGATTTGGTTCTGGTGAACCCACATTCTCTCGAGCTGGTCGACGTTGGCGGCGTAGGACGCAAGCTAGTTCAGCATACCATTGGACTGTTTGAAGTACTCGAGAAGATAAACCCTATGGTTTATCGAATCCGCTTGCCGGATAAATACCCCATGCACCCCGTTCTTAACCTGGAACATCTGAAACTATACCGACCCTCCGACGAGAAGTGGGGAACGCGCACTACGCTGCCGGACACGCGCGACTACCTACACGCTTCGGAGGAATACGCCGTAGAAGCTATTCTGGGTCATAATATTCGTAAACGGCGGGGCCAGAACGTGCGTTACTTCCTGGTTCGCTGGGAAGGTTACGGTCCTACTGAGGATTCATGGGTCTCTGAATATGACCTTCGTAACGCGCCCACACTCAAGCGGGAATACTTGAAGATGGTGGGATTGAAGTAACGTGATCGTTGTCCAAGGATATCAGAACTTCGTGTGAAATAACCGTGCTGGGTCATGTCACGTCACACTCTCTCCTTTCTTTATAACCACCACGTCGCTACAGGCTGCAGCTCCCACCCAGTGAGCGGCGCCGGCGGAATTCAAAACAGAAAAGTAGTTCCTAATCCATTTCCTTTTACAGATTCCTTTAATACAATGTCTTCGTCTAAAAAGCCTTCGCAACAACGGAGAGCGCCTTCCCGGGCTGCCCCGTCTTCTTCTTCTTCTTCTTCAGTCCCCTCCAACCCCACGGCTTCTACTCCCGCTCCTCGAGTCCGTTCCGCGTTGCCCTCCTTCACGAGGATTCGAAACGCCACGGCCGGACCTAGCTCTGGACCTCCTACCAACAGGCTGCCCGCTTCCGAAGCGTCGGCGCCCACAATCTCGGGGGACTTGAGTGCAATGGCAAGAGCAGCGGCCATCGCGGCCAGAATCACGGCTCAAGTGGAAACTCCCGCCTCGGCAGGAATCGTCGCGTCTGGCTCCTCTTCGACGCTGACTCTGCCAAGCAACCCAATATCCCTGCGTTTCAATACTCTGCGACTGGCCCTTACCGCAGGCATGGACCATACCCGTTTGCCAGATCTGGGCTCGAGTTTTGATATGTCGGGCTACCCTGTACGATCGTTCCGGAGAATCACTCTTCCTACCCACCCGAATCAGCCCATGATAGCGTGGTCGCCTAACTCGGCGCAGACCCCTCATTTCGCTGGAAGAGTTCGAACTGTACTTCCCGTTCAACCTCTAAGGGGAGAGCACAGGCGTGTGGATGGATCGTATGGGGCCCTCGATACAAACATATTCCCACATCTACTCCAAAGTCGCCCGTATTTGGGTTTCATTACTCAAGCCAGCCAAGTTAACAGCGAGAGTCCGTGGTACGCCGCTTACGCGTATCCGTCCCAGTTCTGGCGAGACGCTCCGAATGGACCAGACGCTGAAGGTCGGCTTAATGGCCATATGGACGCAGCTTGGCTCGCCGACATGCAGGAATTGGGACGTCGTCTCAATTCGTGTGATGCTGCTCATCTAGATCGGGGCTAGCGGTGCCGTAGGGACGACGAGTAGGAGTGCGAGGAGAGGGTCGAGGCTGCCGGAGCCTTTGGGATGTATTGTAGCGCCGACGCTGCCCGAGAGAGCGCGTCGACGGCCATTGTCGTAGTGAGAACAGAAAAGATGTTTAGTCCCTATGTGCGGGGACCAGCGCGAGCAGTTGGACGCTTGCTCAGGCAGGCAGGGGGTCCAACCGGGGCGTGGTTCGCGCTGAACGTAGAGGTCTTCGTTCACGACATGAGGGACGAGATCAAAAATATATCGTATCGTGACACTAGGTCACGTCAGCTGTAAATAGTACAAAAAGTAATGCGAAAAAGACGGCTAGCCCATTAGTACGCGTCTGTAGTAATACCGAACCGTCACAGTGCCCCCCCGCGTACTACTTGGAGCTACGCGTCTTCCTCTTCCATGTCCTCGTCGCTTTCTTCCATCTCCTCGTCGTCAACGTCCATTCTTTCCGCTGGCCAAACTCGTAGAACCAGTCGACGGGGAGGTTCCAGGCCGCTCGCTCTCAACGCCTCATAGTTGGCTTTGACGTTGCGCCTTTTTTGACGATCCCTCCCTGACGGCTTGCCACGCGGTTTCGAGCGTTTCTTGGGATTCGCTGAGGCTGGCTTCGGTGGTTGAGGAACCCATCTTAACCTATCACCCAGCGAACGATCGCTAACCGTGTTTTCGTCCGGGATCCGTGACGGACCGGCTTGGGGACTCAAGTCCAGGCTATTCCGATTTTCGCGCAGTGTTCCTTCCGCCAGTCCCCATCGTCTTTCAATCGTCGCCGGCGAAATCGCTCTAGACGGCGGCCTGTCAGGGCGCGTCTTCGGCGACCCGGGTTCTGCTCGCAAGGTACCAGCCGGCAAACCCCAGCGTCTTTCGATGGTTTCGGGCGGAGGAGCTCGTGCCCCGCGGGATCGACTGGAACTTCTGCTACGCTCACGACCCTTGCCTTTATCGCTACGCCTGGGCGATCGGGACCGACTGAAAGATCTTGGTCGGAATGCTCGGCGTCGCGGGGAGAGGCTACGAGAGCGTCGGTATCTCCTCGGTGAAGGATCTCAACGCATTCTGGACCTCGGGGAGCGCGTACGAGAGCGGGCCGTTCTCGAGTACCTCGGGGACCTGCTGCGTCGCCTCGACGAGGAATCTTGACGCGTTCTTGAACTTGGAGAGCGGGAACGGGAGCGAGAACGCGGGGACATTGGGCGGAGACGAGGGGCCGAGTATTCAGGGACGTATCGATCATACGCTCCTCTTGGGGGAGTAGGACTTCTCCAACCTGGAGTGCCCCATCGGTGGGCTGGATTACCCCAACCGTTTCCTGCCCCCCAGGCTGGCTCGTCGTGTCCAACGAATCCGTCCCATCTCCAAGGCCGGACGATTTGAGGAGCCAACGGTGCTCGATCAGGCTCAACCGTTGTTGGCTCCTGCAGCCCTTTTCTGGGCGCTGGAGCGCTTTCCACGAACGATCCGTCCCAACGGTCATGCGAATATAGCGACGCTTCGTTGAAGGCTTCTCTGCTAGCAACCTCTACTCGAACGTCTTGGTGAAGGCGTTCGAGCCAAGTCCATATGAGGCCCGGGCTCTCGTCATCGTCGAAACGCATCCATGTGGCTCCTTGCCCCACAATAATCTCTTTTAGGAATACTCCAGCTCGTTCCAAGTCTTGGTCATTCCGAGCGAGCGCCGCCAAGTTGACTGCAGATAATTCCAGGTTATCGACGCGCAAGCAGCGAGTGGGGAACACTCTAGGCTCTGGTTCCTCTCGTTCTGGAGAGCCGAGGCTAACTTCGGACGGGCTTTTCGATCGAGGTGGTAGTGGTACCCTGACGGCCTGTTTTCCCTTTCGGGACGGCGCAGGGACTTGAGCTTGTGGTTGCACGGGCAGAGTTCCGATCCGATGGCGCGATTCCTTGGGGACGTGCATAGAATGGTACGCCCATTTTGAAGACGGGTGTACTATCTTCCAGCCCTGGTTGCGACGCTGGCGGAATACTCGTTCCGGAAGACGGAATCCATACAATTCGGGGTCAGTAGTACCCGCTGGGTAGACCAGATCGTCCAAGAGGATTTGCCGACGGTTCTGGCGGTCGTACACCACTCTTTGGCCGTCAAACTCAACGGCGGTTTTGCTCGTTGACGCGAAGAACGCTGCTCGATCTACGTCCGGGTCGTCCATCTCCTTCCAATGAGTCCATTTACCCGGTTCCGCTTCAATTAACGGCTCCGGGGTTACCGCCCTTCCCTCTGCAGTAGAGATAGGTTCCGGATCGTCATGTATGTACGACATGGGAGGGACGGGTGCAGGAGACGGGAGGGTCGGTGGCGTTCGGGTGGAAGTCGTTGCGGTAGGATTCAGGGCGCGGGACGGGGATGTATTGCCCCGCTGCCCGTGTAGCGGGAACGCCGGGTACGGCCAAGTAGCGGGTGGAACCATCTCCGTAGGGATACTGGGGCCGATAATAGCCGAGGACGCATGCAGGAAGAAGTACTCGTTAAACGTTGTCGAGCTCTGCAACCAGGCCGATGGTTGCTCCACCACATCTTGATCCTGTATAGGGCGAGTATGGATAACGAAGGCCGGTGCTCCTAAGCTCATTAGGAGCATCGTTGTTTCTTCGCTGCAGCCGTTGACCCAGAATCCAACGTAGTCGTCGTCGGCTGGTAGTCGCATGGTTCGACGCAGCTCTGTACAAGAGCGCGTCTCCGCCATACAGCCTTGGGCCCAAATGAACCAAGCTCGACGCTGGCGCAGGTCGTACTGCAATTCCACCGCTCTTTCCAGACCATCGTCCCAGGAACAGCCTTCCTCTAGTCGATCCAAGAGAAACGCAAGACGAGCCGTGTCGAGTTTCGGGGGTATTCCCAAGGTGTGAGGAAGATTGGAGAGTCGGACCTTGTCCAGATGGCGGTGGGTGCCGATCCAGGCCTGGATATCTCTTTGTAGACCTTCGGCCAATTTGCGAATCAACGTCCGCCAGTTTAGAGACATCCGCCCCAGTACGTTCCCGGTGGTCGCGTCCAGGCGACCCGGCACGTCCTCCCAGAATTGGGCAGGGAATCCATAGGCCGGATGCCACTCATCCGTGGTCGGTACTCGGCTAGCCCGGTGGACGAGCGCCAAGTAAGGGTGAACGTTGGAGACGAGTTGAGGAATAACGAAACAGTCGTAGCGACCGCGGGAGCCGTCCCGTCGACGAAGTTCTCGGGAGGGTTGCAAAGGCGGCAGCCCCGAGAGGGGCGCGCCTGGACAGAGGGGTTCTTGGTAGGAATTTGGCGACCAGAGAATGATGCACTTTTGAGCGTGGGTGAAGCGGCGACTTGAGGTGACAGAGAACCCGTCGAAGTCGAAAGTAATTCCTCGGACCGCCGGCGGAATCGCCTCTAGCCCGGCATCCGCGTCGAGATGCGGTTCTCGGAGTTCGAGCGAGAGGGCGTGGGGAGCGGACGACATTTTGACGTAACGACGGTGCCGAAGGTGCTGTAAGAACTGTCAACGACCTGTTGTTGGAGCTCGTGGCAGCCCGTGGGCGCTGCCCGAAGGCTGCAGCCCGTGAGCGCCTTCGAGTCGCTTACCTTGACGATGGGAGTTTGAAGAGAAGATGTATGATGTGACAAGCGTCACATCGTACAGTTCTGACTCATCGTCAGGTGCGCGACGCGGTCACGAGGCCCGACACGTTATTTAAGAACGTCGAGGCTACTCGAGCTTCTTCATCCTTAAATATTCGCGTTTAAGCACGGGGGCGTTGCGTAAGTCATATTCGGATACCCAGGAGTCGTCGGCTGGTCCGTACCCCTCCCATCTTACTAAGAAGAAGCGCACGTTCTGCCCGCGCCGCTTGCGCACTTCGTGGCCCAGGATAGCTTCAACGACGTATTCTTCGCTAGCGTGAAGATAATCTCGAGTCGGGGGCAGTGTTGTGCGATCGTCCCAGCGGTCTTTGGAAGAAGGCTTGTATAAACGGAGATGCTCCAGATTGAAGACTGGGTGCATGGGGTATATATCGGGTAGGCGTAGTCGATACACCATGGGGTTGATTTTCTCCAGGACTTCGAAAGGGCCAATGGTACGCTGTACTAGCTTTCTCCCTGTACCAGTGGTCTCAACGAGCTCCAGCGAATGTGGGTTAACCAGCACCAGATCGCCTTCTTGGATATGCTCGATGGGACGACGGGATTTATTGTAGGCCTTGGCTTGACGTTCCTGCGCTAAAACAAGTGCGTCCCGCGCTTTCTGCCTATGAGACTCCAGGGTCTCAATGAAGTCTTCGCCCTTCTGACTAGGCAAGAAGGGGCGAGCGACTGGATCCTTTGCAGGGACTAGCAGCCCGATACTTCCCATCGGCTCATATCCCATGAGTAGGAAGTTGGGCGCGTAACCAGTAGAGGAATGAACGTTGGAGTTGTAAGCCATACAGACTTCGCCTAACCATCGAGACCACGATGTACGGTTGGTAGCTACGTAGGCGCGGAGCATTTGCTCGATGAAAGCATTGAGAATCTCCGTCTGCCCGTCGGTCTGCGGATGATGGGCTGAAGATAGAGCCATTTTCCCTCCGTATTGGATGACAACAGATCTCCAAAAAGCCGTAGCCCATCTTTTATCTCGATCTGCAATGATTCTCTCGGGCATACCGTAGTGATTGACAATGTGGTCGATGAAAAGTTTGGCGAATCCCTCCTGAGTGAGCTCGTTGAAGGTTGGTACCATGGTCGCGAACTTGGTCAACTTGTCAACAAAGACCAGGATCGCCGTGAACTGTTCGGCGCCCGAAGGGGGCAAGCCTGTAATCAGATCCATGGATACCGTGGCGAACGGTCGCGCTGGAATATGCGCTGGGCGGAGGCCACCCATCTTGCGGCGATGGTCTGTCTTGATTTTCTGGCAGACGTCGCAAGAGGTGGCGAAATCTTCCACGTCATCGTTCATAGTGGGCCAGTAGAACAGTTCGCGCAGACGCGCCAGCAGCTTCATTGGTCCAGCGTGCGCCGTTTCACGAGCGGTCTCATGAACGTGCTCCAGTATGCGCTGTACCATTTTCCTAGGGACACAGAGTCGGGTGTCCCAGTGGGCGTCTACGAAGTATAACAACCCTTCCCGGCCTTTCTTGAACCGTGAAGGGGTCAGCCTGCGTTCCGGGCTGACTGCTTCATCGACGTATTTATCCCGGAAATGTCGATCCGACTGGTAGCCTTCTACGAATTCCTTGACTACGCTGGGGTCAATGGATACCAGTAAATGAGACCGAAGGTTCCAGTCCTCGTCCGGATCCACTGCTGGTCCATCCGAACCTGTAGGATAGCTCCAGTGGTCTGGGGGGCCTGCCTCCTCATCTGACTCCGGGTCATCGCTCGTTAGCGAAGTTTTCGTGCGGATCTCTGCAGCCCTGCCAGAGCGCTGAGGGTCCTCCGCCGCCGACTGCCCGGCAGACAACTGTTCTGCAGCCCCGTTGGAGCGCTGAACTTCCACCTCCTCCTCCAACTCCTTCAATCCCAGCTTCGAAGAAGGTCTCGTTCCGTTCAACCGCATTGTCTCTTCCTCTTCCGCCCTCCTTTGTCTTCGCGTCTGTATAGGGAAGGCTTGCTTCTCCAATACTTCATCCCACCACATAGCAGAGAACGCAGCCCGTCTGGCGGGCGCGAACTCATGCTTCTCCTCCGACAACTCCGCTCGACGGCGCTTCTCATCGTCCGGGATGATTGGGTCGACATCGTCTCTGATCGGCGAATTGTGTTGAGGCGTTCGCGGCAGTCTGGATAAAGGGTCCACATTCGAGTGCACCCTTCCTGGCCTGTGTACGATCTTGAGGCCAGGGTAGGCAGCGAATACTGCCCCCCACGCTGCGAGTCGCCTATTCGCGTTCTCATAAACTCTCGCCCACTGAAGTGCCGCGTGGTCCGTTACGAGGATGACTTGCTCTCCTTCGATAAACGGCTGGAAGCGAACTAGCGCTTCCTTGGCGCCCAGCGCTTCGCGCTCCGTGGCGCTGTAATTCCGCTCTGCAGAACGCAGAGTCCTGCTCCAGTAGCAGATAACCCGCTCCACGTAAACGTTCGTCTCGTCAAGAGAGGGACCCCATTCCTCCTTTCCACCGCCCTCGTTAATCTCATTCGTCAGCGTCGTGTATAGCTTTGGCACCGGTAAACCAAGCTCATAGGCTTTCCGGAGACGCTCGTAGGTCTGAGTCCCTTTCAAATCCGCTACTGATATTCGCTGTACTTGCTGCAAACTGGATCCCAGGGCGTAATCCGAAGCGTCGGTGTAAAGGCGGTACGGCGCGCCCTGAACCGGGTGCCCCAGAACTGGGGCCTCCGAGAGCGCGTCTTTTGCTTTTTGGAAGGCGATCTCATGTTCTGCTCTCCAATCCCATTTCGCTCCCTTTGCTAGTAACGCGAACAGAGGTTGCATAATGAAAGCGTAGAACGGCACGTAGGTCGAGAAGTAATTTACCATACCCAAGAACTTCTGCAGATCGTGTACCGATCGCGGGCTCTGGATTTCCTGTATCGCGGCCACTTTCTCCTGATGCGTCGATAAGCCCAACCGGGAAACCTTTTGACCGAGTAGTAGGATGGAATTGTACCCCAGGAAGCATTTCTTTGGCTCCAATGTAATCCCGGAATCCGCAATCGCTCCGAGTACCCTGTCGAGGTGTACTAGATGTTCTCCCCAAGAGCGAGAGAATACCACAATGTCGTCGATGTATACCAGGGCGAAAATCCACAGGAAGGGCGCGAGTACTCCTTGCATAATGCGTTGGAATATCGACGGCCCGTTGCGGAGTCCAAACGGCATCCGTTTGAATTGCCATAGTCCTCGATGCGACGGGAAGGCGGTTTTCTCCCTATCCTTCTCCTCGACTTCGACTTGATTGAATCCCGCTAGTGCGTCGAAGGAAGACAGCACTTGGGCGCCCGAGAGGGCTTGTACAATATCGGACTGCCGAGGTATAGGGAATTCGTCCGGTACGGTGAGCGCGTTGAGTTTGCGGTAATCCACTGCTAGGCGAGCCTTGCCGTTTCGAAATACGACCACGCAGGGAGCGCCCCAAGGGCTATTGGAAGGTTCTATCACGCCTCGCTCAAACCATGTGTCCATTTGCTTATCTATCACTTCGCGTTTCAGCGGCGACGTAGAGTACATAGGCAATGAAATGGGCTTCGCGTCGGGTTTTGTAGGGATCGAAGCCTTATCAACTACCGATCCCAGACGTCCCCCTACCCCGAAAGCGGCTGAGTGTTTGCGTAAAACCTCGAAGAGCTTCGGCTCCATTTCCGCGGGTATATCGGGCCCCAGGTTGACCGCCTTGGTCACGTCCTCTACTGGCTGGCGGTCTGGGTCATCCATCGCCGCCGTTTTAGGACCTTCCCAGAGTTCGGGTTCATCGTCATCCTCCGCTACGCGATTGGCAGGTGCATCTTCATGGGGTCCCCTTCCCGAGAGCTCTTCTTGGGAAGAGGAGGTAGCTTGTATGATTTGAGCAATGGCTTCGGCATGAGCAGCCAATTTGGCTTCGTCGTCTTCGTCCTTGGGCGAATCTGCGAATTTTTGAGGATCTCGCAGCTTTCCGACGATATCCCCAGCTCGGAGGAACCAGGGTCTAGTGGTGGGGTTCGCTATCGGAAGGATAGGCGCGCTTGATAATATCAATGTGGAGGGCGCTGCCAGTACGCTTCCGTCGTCCGTGGAAATGATCACTTTCTCCATATACCACTCGTTTCGTCCTTCAAAGTCCGCCGTTACTGGTACGTTGTGCACCGAACCTGGCCCAAGGAGTACGTCTCGTGCCGCGACCACAGGTTTTTCTTCCGCTTGAGTTCGTTCTCGTCGAATGACCTTCTTGGCTCTTCTGGAAGCGCCTACGCGCAGACCCGCTTGTACTGATACAGGGGTCGCGCTCTTCGGCAGCCTCGTTGGTTTGATTTCGAACCCCAGGTCCACAAGTTTAGACGATGAGGCGGGAATTTGGGTGGTTCCTCGCCCGACTTGGACCTTGAGTAGGCAGTTCCCGTCAAACTTCCGCTCGATTCCCATTTCATAGGACGTTTGAAAATCTTCTCCCAGTAGCAATGGCACCATCATGTCGCGTACGACGTATGCTTCCAGGTCGAAGCTAATGAGGTCACCGTTCGTATCCGTCATGTAGAGTTGGGTAGAGATGTAGCCAAGGATCTTTGCTGTCCCCGTAAGGTGATACAGCTTCATTCGCAAGCCTTCTCGCAGTGGAGGGTGGTCCAGAAGCGATAACCAAAATTCCTCAGAGATAAGCGATATATCGGCTCCGGAATCAATGCGACCTCGTACTTCATCCGCAAGGGTAGAACCCACTCTTACTTTCGTATGCAAGGCTTGAGAACCCAGTGCTCCCATTCCTGACGGTAACTGACGTCCTTTCAGAGCGCTCACAACGGAGGTAGCTGAAGCAGTTTTGTGACTTCTGGAATACTCAAGCTGTCTCCAGATCTTGCGTGGAACTTGCGAACGAGGATCCTCCGGATCCTCTTTACTCTTTCCCTTGACCCACCAGCCGGGGGTCTTGGCTAGCGTAGCGGCGCGTCTGGTGTTCCGATTCGGACCCTCGCGCTCGAGGTGAACTTTGATGGCGGCCGCGTTTACCTCAAGAGTTAGCTCACTCTCAGTATCTAGTGGCTCAGGTTCACACGACGAATAAGCGGCAACGTGCATTTCAGAAAGTAACACTAAGTAGTCTTGTTCTTCCGAGACCCAATCCTCCTCCGAAATATCGACTTCCAGCATATTCGCATGACGCATGGCATCCCAGCGTCCGTAATGACTGCAATCGCGCATGAGATGCTTAGGGCTCGTGCAAATCCAGCAAGCTCCGTTCTTTGGCGGGCGAGCGCTGACTGTAGAATCGTTGCGCTTGAAATGGTAACCGCTCACAACGCCACCCGCCGGGAACTCTTCTCGCGATCTCTGACTGGGATTTGCCTCACGACGACCTTCCACCGCCATTATCGTGGGTTCAGCCTCGTCAGTCAGCCCCGTTCCGTCATCTTCTGCCATCGTTGAAAGGTGTACGGTGCGTCGAAACGACGGGCGAATAGACCTGGAGCGACTGATAGATTGGGCAGCCCCGTTTCCTTGGGGCGCCATCGGCTTGCTAGCGTTGGCTATCTTCCAGAGCGATAAGAGGATTTTCTCGTCTTGCTGGGCGTTGTAAAGCAGCGCGGCGACCGTAGGGCAGGTTTTCGTGTTGATAGTACCAGCCCATACGTGAGGCTGACTGGCAATAATGCGCGTAATAGCCAGCCTCATTTCCTCCGGGTACTCGGTCATAACGGGGTTGAGGAACGAGTTATGCGAAATGCGCCTTTGGAAGAATTGTACCGGACGTTCGTCCGCTTGGCCCGATTGTCGGAAACGCATAGCGTCAAATTCCATTGCTCGGTCATCGCGCCATTCGGGAGTGAGGAATTGGCTCGAAAGAGCGTTGAACAGGAAGCTCCAGTCCCCAGAGTAGGCCCTTTGCTCGTTGGCGGTCAAGTGAATCCACCATTCGAGTACGAGCCCTTGGAACTGCATTGGACCCATCTGACCGATTTGGACGAACATGTATTTGCTGTGTCGCGCTAGCCTATCCATGGAGGACAAATATTGTATCGCTGTTTTGCCCTCCCCGTCCCATTTGGGAACGACTGAGAGAGGTAGTTTGTGGTTGAGCTGCCATTGGCCAGGACCGGGGTCGCCCCGAGCCGCGTCTTTAGGAGGTGTCGCGCCGGGGCTGCCAGCGGGGTAACCATTATTATCATCAGGAGGACCCGCGCCTCCGAACGGATGGCCGAACGTATATCCTCCGTTCGCAGATCCGCCCGGGAATCCTCCTCCAGGAGCGCCGTCACCGGCTGCTCCGTTATTAAAGGAAGGATCCGGCTGATTGCTTTTATCCGGAGCTCCAGCGCCAGCTGGAACCGCGGCAGCCTGAGGAGCGTTTGAGACGATATTGGCGTTTTGGGTCGGGACTTGTTGGGAATTCATCATCAACGGGTTGAAGGGGTAAGTTCCTCTAGCGTAGGCAGTAGCGGCTTGAGCAGGTATCATCGATGGCCCCCCAGGGAAAAACGAAAGCACGTTCGGGACTCGCTTTGCTCCCGGAAGATGGCTGATACTTCCAGGAGCAGGCGCCCAAGTGCTGGCGAGCGTCGTAGCGTTGTTCTTCATCGCCGAGCGAAGAGGCGGTGTTCCAGGAGTGAAAGCGGTTTGTACGACCGGTATCGCCGAGGTACGAGGTCTATACGGAGACGTGTTGAGCTTAGGGTCCGCTTCGAACATGGACTTCAAGCCCTGATGCAATTGCACCTTGTCGCCGAAGAACTCTGTGAACCTGTAGTCCTTTCGAGCGGCTATCCTCCAGAGTTCTTCCTCTGTCGGACGCGTTCCGTAGCCCTGACGTACTTCCGAGACGGTCGAGTTGACTGAACTCGCCAGATCCTCTTCACTTCCAGCGAGAGATTGACGTAGCTGCCCTAGTTGACGTTGTATATGGACGACTGCTCTGTTCAGGCGCGTCCGTAACACTCCGAACGCAACGTAGATAGTAGTCGGATCATGGAAGGACTCAATCATCTTCAAGAATCCGTAGCGCGGGTCAACTTCGAAACTAGAACGGGGGCTCCTCGACGTAAAGGATGTGAGTGTCGCAAGGATTTGATGAATGGCGACGGTGGAATGCGCTATCAACATGAGCGCGTCGAACGGGATCCCGTATAAAGGTTCCCCGCTCGACGTCTGCCCGCGGGACTCCAGAGCCAGTTGGTTTTCTTTATAGTCCTGTATTTCTGCTACCGCTCGAATCAAAGATTCCCAAAGGAAAGTTTTCTGTGGGCTTTGGAGGCGAATGAGGACATGACGAAGCTGTTCCGATTTCTCAATAGGGTAACCAGCGAGTCGCCCCTGACCATCGACGCCGTAGGGAATTAGAGGGTCATAGTCATGGGCAGGGTCGAACGGGGGGTGAAGTCGATCTACTGATTGAAATATGGCCTCGTCTCGATACAAGTCGATGCTGCGGCCATATCCTTGCAGCAAAGGGGCCAGCTGGTTCGTCCCGGCGTCGCGTGAATACATTGCGGAGATGCTGTCGTCGTCGCGGCCTGCGGGCGAACCCTGGCGCGACGGAGCTTTCGACCCATTGTGAACTGTATGGTCGCTGTGCTCGCTGACTTGACTGGAGAAGGTGACACCAGAAGCAGCCCCAGAGTCGGGGAGAAGCTCGTCGGCAACCTGTCCTTCGGAGCGTCCATCGCCAGAGATAGACGATTCCGAAGAAATGGACGGTGGAGAAGCAGATTCAAAGTTGACGCCAACACCCGAACTGGGGGGGGCGTCTCCTTCACCATCCAAGGCGAAGGCTTCGCCGAATGCCGGGGTATTCGAGCGCGAGACGACTGCAGCCTGAGAGGCGCTGTCGAGTCTCGCGCTGGTGAACTCCTTGATCCTAGGAATGGGAGATGCTGAGACCTCCGGACGAGCTCCCGAACGAGCAGCGGTAGTAGCCGCTGGAGCGTGAACATTCCGAGCCAGAGAAGCGGCCGTAGGGGAGGTTGCCGAAGGACGAGGTCCTAGAGGTAGGCCAGAACTGGGCTGCCGATGGAGGACGTTGCCGTACATAGGCAGAGCTTCGGTTCCGGCGGCACGAGAGTTAGAGGTAGTTCGAAGCTGAGTGCGAGGAGGGCGCGAATCGAAATTCGGCTGGCCCGTGGGTTGTTGCGACATGGTGGTTGCAAGACAAGAGGTTTTTTTGTGTGACGCCAAAAAGAAGCTCGCCTTTTAAGTTTTAGAGTAGGGCCAATCAACGACGCGATACGTTTGGCGATCTTCATGTGGTCGGGAGGTGGAAGGAATCAAAAGATTCACGTTGGGGGTTTTCTGCATGATGTCGTTCCACCTGTGAGATTGACGGCGGCCAGCGTCGTATCCTCCTCTGCCCCCCGTACCAGCAGCCCTGCAGAGAGCGCTGTTAACGAGAGGAATTTGTTACTCGTCGAGGGCTACGCCCGTGGATAGCCCCTCGCGGTGGGCTCCATTGTGATGCTGCTCATCTAGATCGGGGCTAGCGGTGCCGTAGGGACGACGAGTAGGAGTGCGAGGAGAGGGTCGAGGCTGCCGGAGCCTTTGGGATGTATTGTAGCGTCGACGCTGCCCGAGAGAGCGCGTCGACGGCCATTGTCGTAGTGAGAACAGAAAAGATGTTTAGTCCCTATGTGCGGGGACCAGCGCGAGCAGTTGGACGCTTGCTCAGGCAGGCAGGGGGTCCAACCGGGGCGTGGTTCGCGCTGAACGTAGAGGTCTTCGTTCACGACATGAGGGACGAGATCAAAAATATATCGTATCGTGACACTAGGTCACGTCAGCTGTAAATAGTACAAAAAGTAATGCGAAAAAGACGGCTAGCCCATTAGTACGCGTCTGTAGTAATACCGAACCGTCACAATTCGGAACATGCTGAATGGCTACGACAACTCCGTTGTCGACTGGAAAAATTGTTTTCCAACGTATAGCTTCCGGAGGCGGCTTTGCTCAGGAAACTGCGCGTAGTTCAAATCCTTGGTGAAAGGGAGTTTGTCCGTAAAGTGGACGAGTTTGAATGGGTTTGTGAGGAGGGCGAAACTAGTCAAATAACCTCTTGTGATTCAAAAATAAGTACCTTACGCGCTACGTGGCGAAGCGTACCTACAACAATTTAAGTGAAACGCTGACTGAGGGTCTACCTTCGTAGTAGACGCGGTCACGTTACAGATAAATCGCGTCGAACGGACAAGTCTGTCGTTGACTCGGTCTCGGAGGTGGGCGAAGTGTACGTAAACGCCTCAAACAATAGTTTGAGAACGGTATACGCGATGAGGAAGTTCACCAATACGATGGCGAACTCAATGATCAGTCGGTGTCGAAGGCGTAGATGAGAACGGAAATAAATAGTATTCAAGCTAAGGCACTTCAAGTGCTCTAACTAAAATACCACAAACGGGTAACTAGTAGTAAGGTAAGGTGTAAGTAAGGTCCAGCCTCTTTATATAATGTAAAATGCTCCACCATGACATCGTTACTCCACAACGATGTCGTTACTCCACAACGATGTCGTTACTCCACAACGATGTCATTACTCCACAATGATGTCATTGCTCCGATGATATCATGGCTCCGCAATGATTTGTTGTTTGTCACTGCTCTGTGACTACCCGTGACCTTCCCTATTCGAGTATGCAATTAATTTTGGAATTGAAAGAACTTACCGAGCGTGTAATTATTCTTCTTCATGCTAAACAATTTCCATGCACGACATCCGCGGCGAACAGACTTCCAACTGCCCTCAGTTGGTAGAAGAAGAAAAAAATTACACAAACGGTAGTTTCGTCAATTCCAAAAGAAAAACCATAGTAGAATGCGAAATATACTTGTCGAATCATTCAGGCATAGCATACACTCTGCACTTGCATCGCCTCTTGTCTGGCTATTTCGTTCATCCCTCTGAGATCGAGCATCTCGTCCTCCAACTGCTCTTTATCCACAAGAACCCCCTTCGAGGAAGCGCGACGCGACATGTCGATACCCTTTACCTTTCCCCATGCTGAACGCCATCCTTGTTGAACGAGCTTAGCGGCAACATGAGGGTAAGAGAGTCGTCCAATAACGCGATGATGTCCAACGCGGATTGTTGCGCAGCGTGACTGAGTTGTGTCGACGAGCTTCAGATGCGCCCACCATTGATCAAAACTCCAGATACTAGTAACGGTCCATCGCCCGTGTAGATGTCCACTCGTTTCCACTTCCATCCCGACTCGGAACAACTCGTCAATGGTGGTGGAGGATACGAAGTAGGGAGTGTGGGTGGTTGTTTCGACGCGTCCTTCAACGATAATGCAGAGTAATCCGGGCGAGTGTGCGAGAACGGGGGCTGTTTCGTCCTGGTAGTCGTTGACTGGGCGGCGACCGAAGAGTTGTGCGCTCATTGTCGGTGTTGCGGTAACCGCCTCCTCCGTAGGAAACATACCTCGGGGTGGATACACCTGAGTGGCGTGCTTGTAACGAAAGAGAAGACGCTTCCAGGCTGGGATGGCTTTCTCGACGACTTTCTCATATGTAACAAGGTCTGGGGTGTCGGAGCGCTCCGTTGTGTAAATGTCCGCAACTGGGAAGCGATTCCCATAGAAGGTATAGTATGGGCGACTATGCAGAGATGTGGATTCCAAGATAATGGACGAGGGGTTGGAACAATACCTGGATTGAGTGAATTCCCCAATTGCGACAAATTGTACGTCCTCGTACGAGTCCGTGTCGTATCCAATAAAAGGGTGACTTGCAACAGGAGTCTCGTCCAGATCAACGATGTAGCAAGGCGGTTGCGAATAGAAGAAGTGAGGGTCAGTCATTTTGGCGGGAGCGTGGTATGAGAAGAAAAGTGGGCGTCCAGCGAGAGATCTGTCAGTCCAGTCTGTTTATATATTCAACGGGGTCGGCGCCGGGCTAGCCCTGCACTTCGGAAATGTTTCCATTCTTCCAGAGTTATACTTTTGTTACCGTTAGTTGCTGGAAAGATTTGAGTCACTAAGTGACCCCGATTTGTCAGATTCATCAGTAGAGTCACCATCGGTGCTTAGTTGGCGCATGAAAGCGTGTCGTCGGGTGATGTAGGGGGAGATTTGAAATGCTGCTACTGGGTTCTTCGCAAATTCAGCGCCGTCAAGCTCACTAAGAATGTAAGCTCCGCCAGCATTCTTGCGCATCACCAGATATGGCCCAAAATAACGGTCCGTCGTTTTCCGCTGCAGACTCATTTGGTTCTCAATGCCCACGTTGCGGAGTAGGACAAGTTCCCCAGATTCATAATCGCGTTTCATTAAACGGTGCTTGTATTTCCGCTCAAAGTGCGCCTTGGACCGAAATCGTGACTTGACTAGGACCTCGGCGGCACGATCCACGTCTGAGTTTAGCTTGGATAACTGGCGAATACGGAGAGCCAATAACTCAGAAGTACTAATTCCCGGCTTGAATCCCGTCACTAGAAAGGTGGCTTCAAATAGATCAAAGGGTAGGATAGGATCTGTCCCATGCAATAATTGATAAGGTGAGAAGCCCGTGATGCGGCTTACGGTGATTCGATCTGCAAACACCGCTAATGGAAGCTTTTCAGGCCATTGTGACAGCTTGTCTCCGCAGGCTTTTACGAGAGCTTCGCGAAGCGTAAAATGACTGCGTTCCACTTTACCTGTTGCATGCTTGTTGTAGCCCGAAATTCGGACATGAGGAATCCGTAGCCGTTTCATAAGCTCTTCGAATCCTGCCTTGACTTCAGGTCCGTTATCGGTTATAACGCGTCGAGGGCAGCCATAACGGCAGTAAATGAACGTCCAAAAGAAGCGAGCCAGAGTAGTGGCACTGGCGTCAGAAATAGCCATGGCTTCACAGGTCCCCGTGAGATCGTCTCGGGCTGCAACAATACGTGTGAAGTTGCCAGATTTAGGCATCATCATAATGTCTATGTATACCTTCTGGAACACAGCTACGGGCGTTGAGACGGTCAAGGGTTTCTCGAACTTCCGAGTGCTTCGTACTTGACAAGTATGGCACGACGCGACATGGTGTGCAATATCGTTGTGGATCTTGGGCCAGTAGAAACGATTTCGGAGCATCTCCCAGAGTGCTCGCACTCCCTTGTGGCCAAGTTCTTCATGCGCTCGATTCAAAATATCGAGCCGCGCCGCTGGATCGCGTATCACTAGTAACGGTGACCCGCGAGTGTTTCGCTTGAAGAGCTTTCCGTCGTTTATCATAAACTGGAGGGCTTGGCGCAGGAATCGTTGGTGCTGCTGGGAAGTGTTGAACTTTGGAGCTTCGAGCATCTTCAGAAAATGTTCGATGTCTCGCAAATCAGTTTCCTGCCGAGTTCGTGCAAGCATTGACGAAGGAAGATTCAAAGCCGCCTGTGTATGTGGATCCCGTGGAGCTACTTGTACTAGCAAGGCGATTTCGTCAAGCCAGGTATCATCATCGTCTTTGACTTCTTCGCCAGGCGCCAATCCTCGTCGCGACAGGGCATCCGGCCCTTGAAACTTAGTGGCTGGAACATGGACGAGCGCGAAGTGGAACATCAGTATACCTTGAATCCATCGGTTAACGGCTGCGTCAGGCTGTAAATCCGGACTGTTGAGCAGACCAGCAATATACTTGGCATCGACTTCTACCTGCAGATTTTCCACTCCAATGATATACAAACGCCAATGGCGGAGGGCGCGATATAGACCGAAGATTTCAAGCTTGGGCTGGGAGTACCGCGATTCGCGTTCGCTCATTGGAAGCGAACCATAACGTGCTGGCCGTTGATGCCCTTGCTCGTCCAACTGGGACAACACCATTCCGGTAGCAATGTGGCTGGAATCCACAGACAAAATTACGAGTCGTCCGGATTTGTAATTGACTGGCATAAGTGCTGGTGCTGAAGCGACGTATGACTTGATTTCTTCAAACGCTTGAGCTCGTCGTTCGTCCCAATCAAAATCTGTTCCTTGCCGGTAAAGTTCTGTAAGAGGCCGGATAATCTCTGAGTAGTTCGGAATCCAATTACGTACCGTTCCGCACAATCCCAGGAACCGCCGCACTTCTTTAGGTGTCGTTAGTGCAGGCCAATCTAGAATTGACGAAACCTTCTTTCGGTCTGGGGTGCGTCCTTCCGGTGAACAAGTCTGTCCTACAATCAATGCTTGTTGGCGGCAAATTTGCACTTTGGTTCCTGAAAACGTCCCACCGGCACACTTGACTTTGTGCATTATCCGGTTAATGTCATTCGCGTGTTCCCAAATGAATTGCCGTATTTGCGGGTTTTCGGGCAGTGTTTTGGGTTGGCCGTTGTCGTCCAGATAAGCAGAAGCGGGTCCTTTGATTGGAAGATCGTCGATGAAAACATTGGCAATGCGAGGGATCTCATCTTGAAGAATGAACACCATACACTTTTGAAATTCGGCCGGTGAATTCGTATATCCGGTGGGCATCGAAGTAATGCGAAGGAGACCGAGCGGAGTCATGAACGCGGTCATATCCCGACTCTCAGGTTCCATTTTTCTCGCGTCGAATCCCCAATACAAGTCGAACACAGTATAGCATTGGCGTCCCGCGAACCCTTCGACAAAGTCGTCAACGATCGGCAGCATCCCTGCATCGCAAATCGATACCTTGTTAAGCGGCTGAAGGTCATGAACAATTCGCAATTTCCCACTCTTCTTCAAGACACAGAACCATCTTGAACGATAGGACGATTGGCATCCTTCATATACGCCCGCTTCGATCTTGAGTTTGAGGACCTCGATAACTTTTTCTAGTATCCCTGGGGGTATCGGGATGTTCTTATATTCCCAAGGGACGTGAGGGACCGTCGCGATCTTGTACGGTGAAAAGTATTTGTCATGAAAGGTGCCGCGCTCACGATCCTCGAAGGCCAACGCTTGCTCGTTAAGTCGGAGAACATCCAAGATAAGCTTTTCTTCTTCCGTCGATAAGAATCCATCCGCGTTTACTTCGAGCAGCGCAAGTCGTTCCTTCGAAATGCGTTCCGTGGGTATAAACTCGGTGTCGTGCATGGAAATTGTTTAGCAAGAAGAGGGAAAACTCGTGCTAAAGCAACTTCCTGTCAAACCCAGAAACACCCAAGCACAGCGCTCTAGACTTACCTAATCGATGCTCAGGTGACAATAATGACAAATCCATCATCAGTCAAGCCATCAGGATGACGCTACAACATCAGGATGGATGACTACAAAGTCATTAGCTCATCTAGAGCCGTCTAGGCCTCATGACACATTGCAAATGACAAGTAGGCATGTGACAGTGACATCATACCCTCCCGGAGCCGCCCAGAGACCTTCTAGACAGTGTCCAGACCTACAATGACCTCGTTGTGGAGTTCCAAGAAGCAGCGACGTCGTCTATGACTTCGTTGCGGAGCAATGACATCGCCTTGAGGAAGATGTCACCTATGACATCATTGGCCCCAGAGCAGTATATAAAGGCCAAGGGAATTGGCAGTAAATAGACATCTTGTACCCCCCACTTGTACTTGCACTTTACCTCTACCTTGTATTCCAGTCTGATACTTCTTGTATCTTATCCTGAATACATCTTCACTTTGTTGTGAACATTCTCTGACCTGGTCCGAGTTTTTCAATACTTCTTCCGAGTCCCCAGTATCCTGCAACACTATTGTCCTTTGCTGGACCTCTACCTTGCTTGTGCTGTTCGTGATTTTGTGTTGTTCTTCTTCGAGATCTTCCTTCAGTAGATTGTTTGAGACATTTATTGTGCATCCTCACCTTCCATCTACCATCTACTGAGTTCATCTTGGTGAACTTATCCCCCCCACCTACGTTTATTTGTTTATTCTTGGTGTGCATCCAATACATTCAAGTCTAAGATAGACTTGAGTGTGCGCTGTAACTAGGAACCCTTGCAAGTCTTCCGTAGACTTGTTCACGACCACGCAAAGTCCTTTGGCAGGCAACCCCCACGAACGCAAAGTCCTTTGGTAGGCACCCACGAACGCAAAGCCCTTTGGTAGGCAAACCCACGAATACGAGTACTGAGTTTACGATAGACTCATCCACGATCCCTCAAGTCTAAGATAGACTTGAGCCCGCTACAACCCTTCGACTGAGAGTTGCTCCACCCTGGTGCGTGTGAGGATTCTCATTGGAATACGTACATTCCACCAACCCCCAACCCATCCCACCTCGTTCATCTTTTGAACAAACTTCCATACCATCAGACCCCCGCACTTTGCGTGCTGTTCTTGGACAAAGTCGCTCCCAGAGCTTTACGCAGGAAAACTATTTTTCCACTCGACATCATTGGAGCCCACCGCGAGGGGCTCTGATTGGTATCAAATACAACTACAATTAACGCCCCTCACTCCATATTCCCTCCCCCAACATTCACACTATTCCCTCATCCAACATGACCAGCTGGGATAATTTCGAGATGCCTAGTCAGTCATATGACGCCTTCCTTGCAGAGAAGATGCAACGGGAGGAATACGAACGAGAACATGGTCATGCATCGTCCAGCAAGAACAAGATGCATGACAAACATTCCACCAAGCAGAGCAAAGGCAAGGGGAAGGAGAAGGAGAGGAACTCCTTGAGTGACTTCCTTGAAGGCCTGAGCTCAGACTCTGAACCTGAGTATACCAAGCCTTGGGTTCCCTCACCTCCATCATCCCCCGAACCTTCGCGCATGCGCATGCCTCCACCACATACCTTTAGTGCGCCTCTGCGTACCTCTCTCGACATGCCCATTCCTGGAAGCAGGGAAGCGCCAAAGACTTTCCGTGGCAAGTACACGGAGGTAGAGCGCTTTGTTCGAACCTTCGAATCCTTGCTGATCAAGAACCGTGTTGTAGATGAGAAGGAGCGCTGTAGGTTTGTTTTGGATTACTGTTCCACCAACGTACAAAATGTAATCCGCACCCTCAACCACTTCCGCACACCTCATTGGGCAGGTCTTCGCCGGGAGATCTTGAAGACGTTTGACGCAGAACGCGCACTGCACAAATATCGACCTGCGGATGTCGTGAATTTTGCGAAGGAATCCACAAAGCAGTCCATTACGAGCATGACGCAATGGCGCAAATATATGATTAAGTTCAATACCATTGCCGGAGGACTGTATGCCCAGAAGCGACTGACAGAGGAAAATTATCTTTGTTATTTCTGGTTTGGAATTCCGAAGGACCTTCGCTCTGCCCTCGAGGCTCGCATTCTTCAAGGGCGATCCCTTTCTGACACCAGTCAGTATACCATACGTGAGATCAGTATAGCCTCTGATTGGTATTTCCGCCGCACCAGGGCCGAGGCCTTTTTGTTGGATGCGTCCGAATTTGGATTTGATGATTACGAGGCCGATGATGATACGGACTCGGACTCTGATGATTCGGATAGTGATTCTGACCGGGAACGGCGCCGATCCAAGCGGAAGAAGAAGGCCGTCAAGAAGACCCGCGAGAAGAAAGCACGACCATCCACTCCCAAGGGCAAAACCAAATTTGCTGGCAACGAGGACGAGATAGCTGGAATGATCAAACAGTTGAATGGCATGAAGATCGACGATCCAGAGTATGCACCAACCTATTACAAGGTGCTGGCATTGGATCAAACTGGGAACGCAGCGCAATGCGTAAAGGCCCCAGTACAAGCTCAAGCAGCGAGCTCGCATCCAGGATTCACTAGACGCACCAGCTTCCCCTCTTCTGCCCAGCAACCGCAGTTCCGTTCCGCAGAACCAAATTCGGCTCCCGGCATCCCTTCCGCAAGTGCTGCGACCTATCCGAATAATATTCCAGTCGATCCTGGATGTTTTGGTTGCAAGGCGAAAGGCCATCGGATATCCGAATGCCCTCAGGTTAACGAACTGGTAGCACGTGGTATTCTTGGCCACAATCCAGAAACACGAAGGCTGGAACTAAAGTCTGGAGCTCCATTACGTCGCATGAATGGGGAATCTTTGATCCAAGCTGTTGAGCGGATCACAAAGACTCAACAAAGTTCTTCCGTTATGCTGTCATTCGTTGAGCCTCTGATCAGCACTAGACAAGCAGTGCAAAATTACTACCAGTCAGCCGCCCATGTACGTGAAATCATGAGTGACGAATCCGCTGAGGAAGGACTGGATTACGCAGCCTCAGATGAGGATTATTATATCTCTGATGAAGAAAAGGATCAGACGGTATACCTCACTGTGCCCAAGAGCGTCCGTTTTGAAGAAGAGGAAAGAGATGTGTACAATGCTGACCGACGTACACCGAGTATACGAACTACTCGACAGGAAGTGTTTGACGGAGTACACGTGCCGCCTCGTAACCGGACCCTGCGGACACCACCGGCAACCATTCAGACACCGAGCCCTACCCCACCCCCACCAATTCCTACTCCGGTCCCGACTCCGGTTCCGAACCAACCGGAAGCCAGCCTACCGCAATCGGTGCCTACGTCAGATGTTAATCAACCACGAGGTGCGCCCACATCAAGCCCTAAATTACCCCGTCCTCCTACCCCGCCCCTGCGGTCTTCCTCCAAGAAGAACATGGGACCGGACCCAGTGCCCGTGGACGCGCGAAAGACGCGTAACATGCCTGATGAGGATCAGGATATGCCAGACGCACCCATTCGTACCCAGCATTTCCCTACACCCCGCGATCCTGTCGATCCTGCACGAAAACCAGAAACGTCAAAGAATCGTGACAAAGAGAACACAGGACGCGCTCCAGCACGAACCTCAGCAATATCTTCAACGGTTAATCGCAGTGATGTTACCAACCGAGCCCTGGATAGCAAAATAGAAGTCAGCCTACGAGAGCTCATGGAGGTATCCAAGGACGTACGAATGGAGTTTACTGATTTGATTCGTGTGCGCAATCCAAAGGTCGTCCTGGTAAATGCGCGGAAGCTCCCTCTGGTCGGGAACTTTGGGTGGCCTCGCAGGGACGGCGTGCTGATAAAGGTCGACATGGTATCCGGAGATACCATCATAACCGCCATCGTTGACACAGGATCCCAATTGAACGTGGTACGAGGAGAGATCGCGCGGCAGCGAGTCAAACGCGTCGTTGATATGTCCTGCCTGATCAGCATGAACGATGCAAATGGAGGATCGGGACAACTGAAAGGAATGATCAGAGATGCTGAGCTTGGATGCGGAGGATTGAAAACCTACGCCGATCTCTGGGTTTCGGAACAAGCACCCTTTGATCTCCTCCTCGGACGTCCCTGGCAGCGGAGGAATAAAGTCAGCATTGATGAGCGACGAGAAGGTACCTACCTTGTGTTCAAAGACCCCGTTACGGAGCGGCCCCGCTTTGAATTGCTGGCAGCTCCAGCCGAGGAAGATCCTGATGCACATTCGTCGCATTATCAGTCGCTTGCATGCCTGCAGACAAACGAAGAACAAACTCACCCAGAACATGCGGCCTCACACTACCCTGGTCTGGTTCCCGAATCGGCGGCTGTTGAGCATAACGCCAGCATAGCACATGAGAGTGGAGGAATAACGGACCTAGGAAGCCACCTGGACCACGAACCTCCGACACCGCAGGACGCCTCGCGTACCTGCTCCTCCGACCACGAAAACGGAGCATATTCAGACCCGCGGCAAACCCCGCATGACGACACCATCGACCCACAAGAATTCCCCGCTTACGAACGCGTCCAGACCGGGACGACGCCACAGCACATGGCCAGGAACGAGTCACCGCTTATCCGCCGCTTGGAGTCGGCCCGGAGCATAGTGGACGCAGCAATGGTGGGTCCGTCCAAGACCACAGACAGCTATGGAGCCCGAGTGGAGAGCGACATGCGGCAAGAAGGCGTAGAAGAACCGCGGCGGATGTTCCAGACGCTCGTCACTGAAGTAATAGGACTCGTCGTAACGGCAGCCCGGCTAGCGCGCGTAATCTTGAATGTCGCAACTCTAATCGCTTGCGGGGGTAACGTTACGGCTGACTCGAGTAAGTGCGGAGACCTTGCAGAGGCCGGTTGGAGACTTGAACAACAACCATAATGAATCGCACACACCTCGGGAGGACGTTGTCGGGTCTGAATACCGTTCCCTCCTGAAACCGCCCTCGATCATTGACAATATTGTCGAAAGCACACCCGAGACGGAGCCACGCCGCGACAGCGAGTGGCGGGAAACTCTGACCAGCCCCGAGTTCTCGCAAGTTTCCAGGACTCCGCCATTGAGTTGGGAGCCCGGAATTTTCCAGAGGTCATCAACTGAGCAAGCTTGCACGACGCAAGGTTGTTCTGGGCTGAGTGCGCGCCATGAGGAACCAGGAACGGCGAGCTTGAGGGACGATGGGCTCCCCGCGCCGTCATCGAATACGAAAGAACAAATGGGCTATATATATGTTAGACGAACGAACGCGTCGGCAACCTTCAATCGATACTCACCAAGATACTTGATTACCCCCACTGTTTCACCCCGCTGGCTTCTCACATCCAGCTCTCCATCCGGACGTATTGCTCTCTCCATGAGCGAACCGACAATTCCCCCGACAGTCGACCCTCCGCGGATTATCGCCCCGCTTCCTCGCCGCCCACGTACGCAGCGGGCGGGGGGGCTCCTCGGCCGCCAACACCCACCTATGGAGCCCACCAGAGACGATCTCCAGGCAGCGGCAGCCCTCACGGAGCTTCGCAGACCTTCAACGCACGTCGTAAGCAATTCGACGACTGAGTTTCGAGAAATCGCTTACCAAAGACTTCAGAGCCCATTCGGGTTGCGCCCGTTCGACCCCAGAACGACAGTACTCGGCCACTACGGGCTCCACATAGCCCGTCCCGACGTGTTCCCGTTCAGCCGCGTCGGGGACGTGGGGGATTCCCGCCCTATCCCAGCCGTGTTCGACCCGCGTTCCCCGATGGAGGTGGAACCGCCGCAGGAGCGCGTGCCCACCCCGCGTCCGTCCGCGGAGGACACCCTGCATCGCGAAGACCCAGAGGACGTGGCAGTACACGTCCTCCATTACCGACTCGGACGCCTCTGCCTCGTACCGATACCAGTACCCACGTCACCCACCACCCTCCTCACTCCGTCCAAACCGCACGTCGGTCCTTCCCACTCAGTCGACCTATCCTCGCCTACGCAGCCGGTATTCAACCTCGACCAATTGTCAACGCCGGAGGACCCAACTGTACCTGTATCGGAAAGCGCCCCGGACACCCGCATCTTCGATGCCCAGCTGCACCAGCACAAGAAGTTTCGGCGGGAACCACCGATGCTCGTCCCACCCAATATGCTCCCGGCCCTGTTTCCGGAGCTCCAACGTTTCGTGGAAGTGGAGTCCCCCAACCCCTTTCGCGCTCAGTTCCTCCAACAGACGGTGCGCGCCTGGGAGAAAAGCCTTCTCCATCTGGCTTTCCTCCAGTTCGTCCTCCAGTCTTTCGCGGCGATTATTGGTATGGTCGCGGAGTTGCTGGCCGACGCTCGACGACGCGGGGACGGGGAGGAATCACACGGATGGGAGTTAATGTATGAAGGAGCTCGTAATGGGCTGGCATACGTCAATGAGCGGAAGCAGGAAGAAGAGCATGTGGAGGAGCTTACCCGAGCACAATACCAGCACCAATGGCAAGCCCTGCACCGCGAAAGCGGGGGGGAAGCCGCTCGTATCCTGTTGCAAGCCTTCCCTGACGCGGATTATCACGCCCGGCCCTTCTCGACAGCGCCGTCGGTACTCACCATCGCTACCAGCGAGGAATCCTCCACACCAGCCGACCCCGTTGCATCTCCGCGTGTCGAGCCTGCCACGACGCTTCCCGTGCTCGTCTACGGTCCGGGTGCACCCACGATTCCAGTCGACCCTCGGTTTGCGAAGACAGACGTCCTGAGCAGTTCAACACCGAACGTCGAGTCGGAGGGTGGCGAATGGATCGAAGCTGAAGCCGTTGGGGAAGATGATGACGGCGAGTGGATGAGTTGTGGTTCTATGCCAAGTCTGGAAAGTGTGACCGGATCATCGGACTCTGAATCCGATTCATCAACATCCTCCATCTCGAACTGCCCACCGCTACTTCCCATCTCCAGCTACCCGCCGCGTTTTGCCATGGTCCATCCCACGGCCTCCGCTCTCCCTGTTCTCCCACCCGTCCACGGAGCCACTGCGACGAATGACAAGGTCCCGGCCTACAACGAGACGTACGACCACCATGAGCGTTTTCAGGGATGGCTTGCGGAGATTCGCCGTCAGCAAGCGAACGGCAACTACCGTGAAGCACAGGCCGTTGGCGAAAACGCTGTCAATTTTCTGCTCCAGCGGGCCGCTAATCCTTACCCATCGCTGCAAGACGTCAACGAAGATCCATTCCCGCGTTATATGGATGGGGTCCCCACTTTGCTCTCGCTGGTTACGCTCGATGGGAATGCCTCAAGTGATTCGCCTCCACCTCGCTCTCCCGACTACTTCGAATCATGGGACTTTATCTGGTATGTGCGAAGTACAAACTGCCCAAGGCAAGCTAAAACGTGTCGCAGCGATACACCCGAGGCAATGAGCGACAACGGCAGTACGAGCGACGCGGATGACGACAAGGACGACCTTGTGGAGCCTCTCGAGAACATCATCCACTCCCTTTTCTTTGACGACGAGCCATCGACACCTCCTCACGCGCCCATTCGCCGGTCTAGCGGCAGTATCTCCCCGCCCATCTTTCGTCCAACCCGAGGGTTGCCCGGAGAACGGATGGAGGGGCAGCTTCCGGCCCGTGTCAACTCGCCTTACGTGGGCCTTGTTTTCATTCCCCCGTCTCCCGCTCTCTCGCTCTTGTCACCAGCATCGACTCTCCTGTGGGAACGCAACGATCTCCGTTTCGAGAAATACCACCCCGGTTTCCGGAACTACCATCCCTGGTGGTCGACGACACACACCCCATACTTAACAATGGACAAGTACGAGGCGGCAGGAGCCTTGGAGATCGCCCCATACGACGGAGACACGCTTCCACCTCCCCCGTTGGACACACCGCCCGTTTCGCCTTCTTCCGAGGACGGGCCTGACGACGATATCGACGAGTCTGATGGGGGGCAGGGAAAAGCCGAGCACTTACAGGAGCTGCGTTCCACCATTATTGCTCGCGAAGGACCGCAGGGTCTCATTACTCGGCTGGACCAGGCTCTCGCCCCGCATTTGCGGAACCACCGGATCGAGCGCGCACAGCTGTTCGGGGCGCTATTCCAGTTGCGGGACATCGCGTACGGCAAAACGAATCTGGGCCCGCTTTACGACGCCGCGCAATGCCGACTCCCGGATGGGCAGAAGACGGTCTTTCATTTCGACCCGAACGCGTCGGACCTGGTCATTGAAGGGGAGGTTCCTGAGGCGGAACGACAGGACTTCCGTACGTTCCAGTTCTTTCGGCTCGTTCCGTCTGACGAGCGATCAGGCGGACCGCACTTCGATTTGTCTACCAAGGTTCGCGACTTCCGTCAAGTCTTCGGGGCAGTCATCGAACGACTGTTCGCGCTTGCCGCTCGCGCCGGTATCGACCTACGGGAGTGCTACTATCAGTTCCTCGAGCATCACCGCTGTGACTACCGGGCTTGTTGGTTCTATCACCATCCCATCCTCACACCCGTCGAACACGCGCAAGGCGAGATTGCTTACATGGCCCTCCACCGACTCGGCTATTATCTCCAAGCGGACGTTCTGTCTCGATGCCTGCGAGTACGATACCTGCCGGAGGCGGAACGCATTATGGCTCGAATGCAGAACGACGACTTCTCGGACCAGCAGTGTTGGACGAATGAGATTTTGGGGCTTCCGCGCGACGATCTCTTCAAGTACCTCGACGAGGACGCGCTGTATTCTCAAGCAGAGGCGGACGCGCGTGGACATGGGATCGAGTTGGGTAGTGGGGGATCTTTGTCCGGCGAAACGCAAGACAAGATGTCCATCGACGTCTCGACTGACTCGCACAACGAGACAGCTTCCTCTCCCACCAAAGCCCTTGCTGCCCACGACGAGTCGACCTCCATGGCGAACGAAGGCTCCTTCCAGCCTGATAACGCAGGACTGGACCGCCCTCCCGATCTTGCGGAACGTCTCCCGGACCTCGCCAATTTGCCCAACGAACGCACGCTTCGGGTCTTTGCCAGGAAGCTCGCCCCGGATATCTACCTCACGATTGGCCATCGAGCGGGAATCATTCCAGAGTCGGAACTCCCTGCTGGTTTCCAACCCGTACCGGTCGACCACTGCGACCTCCTTCTCACGCTGCTGTGGGACGATCCAGAGGACTTCAAGAACGACTTGTGGGCTATACGCCAGGCCCGCGACATGGCCTAGAGCGGGTGAGTGGACGGCGAATCTGCTCGCCGCGGATGTTCTAACAGCCAGTAACAGTTTGATACTCGGCGTTAGCAACGATCCCTCGTACGAGTTTCATTCGCATCTGCTCGCCGCGGATACGCTAACAAAGATCTTCAGCGACACTTGTATACATATCATGGACACTCGCATTCTCTCAATGTCTCGACGACCGAGCAACCGGCCTTTCCAGCGCTCGTACTACTCCATGACTGCTTTCTTGATCCTCGTCTGTCTTCTACCCCCATCTATCTTTGCACATGGACTCGCACCATCCCTCTCCATGTATTCATTCTCCACGTCCCCTCCACTTTCACTGTATATTCCCACCACGCGCTCACAACCCACTGTACATCTGTATCACCACGCCCCCATTTTCATTCCTCTGTTTACTATACTCTTTCTTCTTTTGTTACGTGCCCTTTCTTGGACGATGGACTTGTGTCTCGGTCGTCACCGACGACATCCGGATCTTCGAGACCTTGGACGCACGGCTTCGCCTCACGATCCGAGGACCGTATACCCACCCCCGGCGGACACGACATCCATCACCGTGCGATTACGACCACCATTCGACAGCTATCGCAGCTGTCCCATGACGACTTCTTCGAACGACGGCGCAACATTGACGGGATCGATACGGCGGTTTCTCGTGGTTGGCGCAGAACTGATACTACATACAATAACCCTGCTTGTACTGCTTTTTACACAATGCATCCAATTGCTTGTGTATTTTTGCGTGCATAAGAGTCCGGCGGTCAGCCTGAAAGAGCCCTCTCCGTTTCAAGTATCGCCTTTATGCTTCTCGTATGCAACTCCGACACCCACATCGGATGGATGGGTAACGATCTCCCGCGACAGGGAAACTCTTGGATTCACGCCTGAAGGAGACTCGGATATTCTTGAAGAGGACGATGAATTCATATTCTACCCTGTAGATATGAAGGACCAGCAGGGAGACGCTTTCCAAGCCTTCACAATGTACAAGCGCGTGGATAAAAAGGTTCGGCCAGTATCAACGACCTTTTCGCCGGACTACGAAGTCAAGCGCCAGATCCCGGAGGATCCTCTGCTCACCCTCCCTGAGCTCACTCGAAACCCACCACCTTTCACGCCTACGGAACGCATCACGGCTGAACGATTGCCGTTACTCGAAGTCAATAAGGATGGTTTTCTCTCTGAAGAGGAGGAAAAACTAGTTCTCCATGTGCTTAAACTCAATGAACAGGCACTCGCTTTTGAAGACAAAGAACGTGGAACATTTCGTGACGACTACTTTTCGCCATACAAAATCGCTACGGTACCACACACGCCATGGGAATACAAAAATATTCCCATTCCGCCTGGAATCCTCGACAAAGTCATTGATGTCCTGAAACTAAAGATCGAGGCAGGCGTGTACGAGTCCTGCCAATCTTCCTACCGTTCACGCTGGTTCTGCGTAATGAAGAAAAGTGGGAAATTGCGCATCGTACATGACCTCCAACCACTCAACAAAGTTTCGATTCGCGATGCAGGCATGTTGCCCATTGTTGATGATTTTGTCGAAGGATTTGCGGGACGCCAGTGCTACACCGTATTCGACTTGTACTGGGGTTTCGACGCACGAAGAATGGAACCTGAGAGTAGAGACATGACGGCCTTCATGACTCCTCTTGGTTTACTCCGGATCACTTCTATGCCTACTGGGTACACCAACTCCCCCGCTGAGTTCCAGAAGTGCATGGTATTTCTTTTACAAGACGAAATTCCGCACGTGGCAAATGTTTTTATCGATGACCTACCCATCAAAGGTCCTGTGTCAGCATATCTCGACGAGAACGGGAAGCCAGAAACCCTTCTCGAGAACCCTGGTATTCGCCGTTTTATTTGGGAACATATCAGTGACGTTCATCGGATTATGCACAAAGTCAAATGTGCAGGAGGCACCTTTTCTGGCACGAAAGTACAAATCTGCCGGCAAAAGGCAATGATCATTGGTCAGGTTTGTTCTCCAGACGGACGCACACCCGATGAAAAGAAGGTGTCTTCTATCATCGATTGGCCAGCCCTGACTACGCCAAAAGAAGTTCGCCGTTTCCTGGGCCTATGTGGAACGGTGCGGATCTGGATACCCAACTATTCTACCATTATTCGGCCCCTCACCGAGCTTTATCGACAAGGCGTGGATTTCGAATGGAGTCCGCGACGTGCAGAGGCGTTTCAAGCTATCAAAGGACTTGTAGCATCGGCACCTGCTCTCACACCAATTGATTACAAGTCAGACAGACTAGTAATACTATCGGTTGACTCGAGTCATATTGGGACTGGCATGGTGTTATCGCAGATTGATGAGCAAGGACGACGGCGCCACGCACGATATGGGTCTCTTCCCATGAGCGACCGAGAATCCCGGTATTCGCAACCCAAGTTGGAGTTATTCGGGCTTTACCGAGCTTTACGTCACTGGCGCCTGTACATCATTGGCGTACAGAACTTCCAAGTAGAGGTGGACGCAAAGTATATTCAAGGATTGCTCAACAGCCCAGACCTGCAACCTGATGCTGCAGTGAATCGTTGGATTCAAGGAATCCTTATGTTTCATTTCCAGCTTGTTCACGTACCAGCCACCAAGTTTCACGGACCCGATGCCCTCTCGCGACGAGGATTGGCACCTGGGGAAGTCGCAGAAGATGATGACGATACTTGGTTGGATGAGATTGCCTTGCTAGTTCAGGCAGTGCAGCCCCAATCTTACCCAGATCCGTCTCTATCCTTACCTTCCTCCCATCTCGCTCGGAGTACTCAAGAAATGGACCTGAGAAACATCGAGCATTTCTTACGTACATTGGAAGCACCAACTTTCGCTACACCTCAGAAGCATCAACGCTTCTTGCGACAAGCGACTCAATTCATGGTGCAGGACAACAAACTTTTCAAACGAAATTTGAAAGGCCCTCCATTGCTGGTGGTGCTCGACCCATCCGCACGACTTCGTATTCTCACTCAATCTCACGAAGAATTAGGACACAAAGGAGTGCGGGCTCTTTGGGAAATGTTGCACTCACGCTTTTTCTGGCCGAAAATGCGTAATGATATTTCCCATCACGTCGCATCATGCCATACCTGTCAAGTCAGGAACACAAAGAAAATGGAAAAGCCTATCACCGTGTCTACTCCCGTTACGGTATTTCAGAAGGTCTACATCGATATCATGAACATGCCCAAGGCAGGCAACATGATCAAGATTGTTGCTGCTCGAGACGACCTCACGGGAACATGCGAAGCCATGGCTATCGAAGATGCCACCGCCACCACCCTAGCACGTTTCTTCTGGACGTACATTTACTGCCGTTATGGCTGCCCTCGGCGTGTTGTGACAGACAATGGCCCTGAGGTAAAAGCAGCCTTTGCGGAGTTAATGAAACGCCTGCGCATACCCCACGTTCGAATCTCGGGGTACAACAAGCATGCCAGCGGAGTCGTGGAGCGAGGACATTTTACACTTCGTGAAGCCATAGTCAGGGCCTGCGGCAACAAGCTTGAGAGTTGGCCGGAGAAGTTACCCCTTGCCTTATTTGCGGACAGAATCACTGTCAGCAGGATAACAGGTTTTTCTCCTTACCAATTACTCCATGGAACCGATCCCATCCTCCCGTTCGACTTGTTTGAAGCCACATTCCTCGTTACTGGATTCAAG